>NFZR01000075.1:0-11605 GCA_002165215.1 Fusarium pininemorale | reverse complement strand
AGCTAGTATTTAAAAACTATAACTAGGCTCTATAACCTATACCTATCTATATAGGCCCAGGCCCTATATAGCTAACTAATTAAATAGCTACCTATAATACTTACTATAATAAACTAACTAATCCTATAGCCCTAAGGTTAACCCTACTAGCTATAGAAAAAAAGTATAAGCAGGGGCTAATTAACTATCTATCCTTACTACTAGCCCCTTAACTTTAAAAAAAGTAAATAGTAAAGGACAGGAGCCCTGTAATTAATAGTAGCTATAATAATATATATAATCCAGTACTCCTTAACTAGGAAAGCCTTTTAAATACTAATATTAGTAGCCTAGCCTTACTACCTTTACTAAACTTACTACCCTTTACCCTAAAGTATAGGCTATTAAGTGCCTTTAATAATACTAGTAACCTTAGCATTGCTTTACTAGATAATTTCCTAAGCTTAGAAAAGCTAATTAAATACTTTTATATAGTATTTAGTACTGGCTAAAGTAGCTAGTTAACCTCTAGGACCTAGTAATAAAGCTTATATATATTTACCTTTCTCTATATACTAGTAACCTATAATAACTAAAACTATATACTTTTTACCTTTATAGCCTTATATAAGGCTAGTAACTAAACCTTAATAAGTAAGTAAGCTATATACTATAGCCAAGTCCTAAGAAGCTTCTTTATATTTAAAAGCTAAGGTAAAGAAGTTAAGGGAAATAAAGTAGCTATTTCCCTCTAGCCTAGCTACCTATATACCTACTGCTATATTACCTATTAAGGACTAACTAATTATATAGGGGCTAACCTGCTCTATACTAAGACTCTAAATGCCAATTTCTATACCTACTCTATCTAGGAGCAAGCCTACTACCTTACTAGTATACTGCTACCTTTCTTATTAATATTAATACTAAGCCCGGCCCTTAGACTTAAAAACTAGGTACTATTACTAAGTAAAAAGCCCCTAGCTAATCTCTCCTTTACTAAGACTAAAGCTAAGTTACTAGCTAATAAAGCTATTACTATCTTATAATAGTAAGATATTAATAGTATTTAGCTTAGTATTAATAGCTTAAATACTATATAGCCTAGCTATAAGCTCTTTTCCTTATCTTTCCTACTATTACCTAAGCTTAATATATTAAATAAATAGATAGTCTAGCTATATAGTATTAACCTAGCTAAGATAAAATATATATACCTTAGGTTATTCTGTACTGCCTATATACGCTTTACTGTCTTCCTTTTCTTTTTTAATATAACTATTAGCAATATAGTAGCTAGCCCTAGCGCTATCTTAACTACTCTCTTAGACAATTAATAGTAAGAACTATATAATTAAATTATTATTCTAGTAGCTAGGCAAGCTAGCTAAGCCCCTGCCCTTTAAGAGCTGCTAATATTATTTACTATAGCTAAGTATAAGGCCTACTACTACTAGGAAAAGCTAGTAACTAATTACTAGTATGCTAATAATAGTAGCTATATTAGCTACCTGTAGTATCTATTCCTAATAAAAGACCTTATAGCCTTTAGCTAATTATTAGTTAAGAAGGCTAATAATATTTTAATTTACTTTTAATATATTAACTCTGACTTTTTTTACTTTACTAACCCTAAGCTTATTTTATAGTTATATAATTTAAAGAATGCCTTTTAAGGCATTACCCTTAAGGGAGTAATTAATTAACTAGGTTCCTAGGTACTTAGCTACTTTGCGCCTTATAAGCTTAACCTAAACTTGTTCTGGCTTAACGTTAGCTACTAAGACTACCTAGTATCCTCTCTATATCCTACCTAGCTACTTACCCTTATATAAAAAGCGCCAGAGTATAAAAGGCACTACTAAGACCTAATTTATATTATATAGGCAGCTAGTAGTTAACCCTAGTTTCTTAACCTTACTTACTTTTAGTCCTTTTTACTTAATTAATCCAGAACTTATATATTAAAAGCGCTACTGCTACTAGTAACTAGTAATTCTATAAGCTATAATAAGTAGCTTTATATCCTATAGGCAAAGGCCTATAACTATAATAAGAAACTCTTCTTTACTATATATAGTAACTATTAGCTCTTTAGCAGTACAAGCCTTCCCTTATTAGCACTACCCTAGGACCTAATTAATTAGTTATATTAGGCAAGCTAGAAGGAGGACAGGCTAGCTAATAACTGCTAGAAATATAGCTAGATCCTTAATGCCTAGAATACCTATAAAAGTTATTTTAATATAGTTTAGTTAAGTATACAGGCCTCTTACTATAGTATATACTATAAGGTAATATTTTAACTTAATAGTATTTTATTCTTATAGAAATACTAAGCCTTTAGGCCAGAAGACCCTTAAAAAATTAACTATAAACCTATTATAAAGATATTTTACCTTAATAGCCTGGCTAATAACTAATTACTATTCTAGGTTTTGCTAATAAGGTATATAAACTAGCTAATTATAATAAATACTGCCTATTTTATCTAACCCCTTAACTATATTTTCTATAAAGTAATAAGGAATTTAAAAGTAATACTTCTGCTATAACCCTTAGTAAGTTAAAGGGCAGTATAGCTAACTAAGGTATCTAATTAAATATAACTAAATAATAATAGTATATTAGTACCCTATTCTCTTATAGTACCTAAAGACCCTAGCTATAATACCTTTTTACTTATTACCCTTTATATAGTAATACTTCTTATATGCCTCCTTATCCTTAGCCTTATAAGCAAGGCTAGGTATTTATTTAATAGGTAGATTTAGGAAGCTTAGTAGTATACCTAGGCTAGCGCTTTAGAAGGAAATAGTAAAAGTAAACCTACTATATAGAGTATAGCTTATTAGGGATAGGGGCGTCCCTAGGGCAGCTATAACTAGTAGCTATCTAATTAAGTATAGGGAGGTTAATAATACTAGGCTACTTAGGCCTAAACTGTTATCTACTATAGGCTAGGACTTTTTACCTAAATAAAAGAAAATAGTATAATATAGCTTACGCTAAACTATATTAACTAAATTACTAGCTAGCTTACCCTTAAGGTCCTTTTATATATATATATTTAATAATACTTACTACAGGCTAAGCTAGTATTACTCTTTATAGTTACCTTACTAGCCTTAGGGGCTATTACTACTAAGTAATATATATATTAGTAACTTATATCTATACTATAACTAGGGTCTTATACTAGTACCTAGGCTAGTAGTATTATTATACTAAAGTATACCCTTAACTTTAATATTAACTCTAAAAAAAGCCTGCTTAGTAATACTATTTAAGCTAGGATTATCTAATTACTTACCTTTATATTTTAAGAAATTACCTATACTTATAATTTTTATTTTCTTATTAAGCTTAAGTTATAGTAAACCTTACTATAGAAAAGCACTTAGTCTTCTAGGGCTATCCTATCCTTACTATAAATTAAAAGTTTAAATAGGCTAATTAAGTAAGTAAAAGTACTTAAAAGCTATATCCTAGTAGCTTATAATATTAAATAGGTCTTTACTAAAGTATATTAGCTTTATTACCTAGGATTTAAAGAAAAGAAGGAGTAGGGAAATAGCTAGGGTAATATAGCTAGAGGTACTAGGTAATGCCTAACTATAGTTAGCCCTAGTAGTAACTCTTAATACTATTTACTGCACTTACTATAGCTACTACTCCCTTACTAAATAATATCCCGTTAAGATAAGCCCTTAATAGATAATTCCTAAAGCCTTTTTATCTTTAACTAGCTCTTTAAGCTATCTTAAGATACTAGTAAAAATACCCTACCCTTATAAAATAACCTAGACTATCTTATACTATACTAATAGTATAAGATACTATTTTAAAGTACTTTAAATAGCTATAATATTAATTTTAATTAAAAAATAAGCTAGTATATTAGGTACTATATCTTTATCTTATTTAAGGCTAACCTAACTAAGCTAGTTATATATTTAAAGGCATCTAGCTATACTAATCTTTTTTAATTCTTTTAGATTAAGATATTTATACTATATTTCCTTAACCTAGCTTAGGAAAAAGAGGTAAACCTTTTATAAGGGTATAAATTAAAAGTTATACCTTCCTTTATACTATAAGATAGTAAGATAAAAGAGCTAATAATACCAATACCTAAGGTCCTTTATATTATTACTATTAGCCTCCTTTAGCCCTATTTATAGTAGCTTAAATCTAAATATAAGTAGCTTTAAAACTAGTAGTTAGCCCTGCACTGGCAATGCAAGTAGTTACTAGTAAGTAATTAAAGTAAAGCTATAGAAAAAGTATAGTAATAATACAGGTCTAACCTTAATACTCTTAAAAAGAGTATACAGGGCTTTATTAGTTTTATTTAGAGCTAGTAAAAGTAATAAAAAATGCCTTTTAGCTATAAGGCTAGCTTACTAATAGAGGCTAATTACCTTACTAATTTCCTACAGGTCCTTACTAAATAACCCTAAATATATAAACCTCTTTTTAAAAACTATAGGGGTAAAGAATAAAAACCCTTACTTACTACTAAAGGCTTTATCTTAATCCTGCCTATATACTAATTTCTTTACTAGGCTAGTAAGACCTTAAGGTTAATTATATAGGCAGTACTAAAAAGGTCTAAATACTTTAAGTATTATAAATTATAAAATAATCTTTTTTATAGCTTATAGCTTCTTAACTAAGATAAGAATTAATAGTAAGTAATAAAAACTATATTACTTGCTTTTATCCTTACTAGTAAGTTAAATAATACTATAAAACGGAATAACCTATTATAGTAATTCCTTTTATAGAAATGTCTACCTAAGGAATATATAGTCTAGTTAGTTAAATATATTATTTATTATAATAGTAAGTTAGCTAGGTTACCTTTTATCTTTAGTACTACTTAGTATAGTACTAATATAATATAGGCCTGTTTACCTTTTTTTAGTTTTAGTAGTTTACTATTTTAAAAAGTAAAGGTATTTAGTAGTTATATATAATTAGAAAGGGATTATCTATCTAAAAGCTATTTAATTATATAGCTAATTTACAGTACTATAAGATTTAGATATATACTATTTAAATATTAATATAATTATAACTTAATACTAAAATATTTAAAAAGCCCTTAACCCTCTTATACTTTTCTATCTATTTACTTTTTAGTATTATTTATTTTTATTTATAATTACCTAATACTATATAATTAAATATTACCTAGTAATTATAGCTACTACCTTAGCCTCTAGTAAAGCTACTACTCTAGCTACTATACTTAGAGTTAAAGTTAATATATACTTAAGTATATAAGGAAAAAAAGCTACTATATTATAAGGAGGTTATTAAAGGGAAGAGGTTACTTAGCTTTTTTATATACTTAAGTATATTAGGAAGAGGAAGTAGTTATAAAGAAGATTATTAAAAGAGAAGATTACTTAGCTTCTTTATATACTTAAGCGTATTAAGAAGAAAAGGCAGCGTATAAAGGAGGTTATTAAAGGGAAAAAAGTTATAATACTTTCTATTTAATTTATTTATAAATCTTAGTATATTTTTACTTAATACTTATACACTTAAGCATATTAGGGAAAGGAAGTAATTATAAAGGAAATTATTAAAGGAAGAGATTACTTAGCAGTTTTATATACTTAAGCATATTAAGAAGAGAAGCTATAGTAAAGGTTATTAGTTATTAAAGTAAGAGAAGCTTAGCAGTCTTATATACTTAAGCACATTAAGAAAAGAAGCTATAGTAAAGGTTATTAGTAAGAGAGAAAGTAAGTAATCTTATACGCTTAAGTATATTAGGAAAAGAAGCTATAGTAAAGGTTATTAGTAAAAAGGAAGCTTAGTAATCTTATATACTTAAGTGCATTAAAAAGAAAAGCTATAGTAAAGGTTATTAGTTATTAAAGTAAAAGAAGCTTAGTAGTCTTATATACTTAAGTATATTAAAAAAAGAAGCTATAATATAGATTATTAGTTATAAAGGTAAGGGAAGCTTAGCAGTCTTATGTACTTAAGTGTATTAGGAAAAGAAGCTATAGTATAGATTATTAGTTATAAAGGTAAGGGAAGCTTAGTAGTCTTATATACTTAAGTATATTAGGAAAAGAAGCTATAGTATAGGTTATTAAAGTAAAAGAAGCTTAGTAATCTTATATACTTAAGCACATTAGGGAGAGGAAGTAATTATAAAAAAGATTATTAAAGGAAAAGATTACTTAGTAGTCTTATATACTTAAGCGTATTAGGAAAAGAAGCTATAGTATAGATTATTAGTTATAAAGGTAAGGGAAGCTTAGTAGTTTTATATACTTAAGTGCATTAGGAAGAGAAGCTATAGCGTAGATTATTAGTTATAAAGGTAAGGGAAGCTTAGCAGTCTTATATACTTAAGTATATTAAGAAAAGAAGCTATAATATAGGTTATTAAAGTAAAAGAAGCTTAGCAGTCTTATATACTTAAGTATATTAAGGAAAGGAAGCAATTATAAAGAAAATTATTAAAAAAAAAGATTGCTTAGCAGTCTTATATACTTAAGCACATTAGAAAGAGAAGCTATAGTATAGATTGTTAGTTATAAAGGTAAGGGAAGCTTAGTAGTTTTATATACTTAAGTATATTAAGAAAAGAAGCTATAGTGTAAATTATTAGTTATAGAGGTAAGAGAAGCTTAGTAGTTTTATATACTTAAGTATATTAGGAAGAAAAAGCTACTATAGCGTAGAAAGGTTATAGAGGTAAAGGAAGCTTAGTAGTCTTTTATACTTAAGCATATTAGGAACAGGAACCTATTTTAAGAAGCTATTATAAAGGTAAGGGAAGCTTAGCTATTTTATATACTTAAGTATATTAGGAAGAAAAGCTATAGTATAGGTTATTAATTATTAAAGTAAAAGAAGCTTAGCAGTCTTATATACTTAAGTATATTAAGAAGAAGAAGCTACTATAGTATAGAAAGGTTATAAAGGTAAGGGAAGCTTAGCTATCTTATTTAGTTAAGCGTATTAGGAAAAGTAGCTATTATAAAAGAGGAGGTTATTAAAGTAAAAGAAGCTTAGCAGTCTTATGCATTTAAGCATATTAGGAAGAAGAAGCTACTATAGCATAGGGGTAATATTAAAGGAAGGAGGTTACTTAGCTTATTTATAAAGGAGTTAGGTTAGAGGGGTTATAGTAGTATATCTTATTAGTAAACTAAATATAAGTAGGTCTATACTAAAAAATAAGACTATATTAGCACTGTAGTTATTGTTAATATTTTTATATACCTTACCTAGGCTAATAATATTAGCTACAGAAAATAAGGGAGTATATAGTTAGGTTTATAGTTATAATAAGGAGCTGCTATAAGACCTATAGTAATAAAGATAATAAAAGTAAATATAAATTAGCCTAGTATACTATTATATACCTAGATAAAGATCCTAATTACCTAATAACTATAACCTTTACTTAGTCCTAATACCCTTAAGGCACATTAATCTCTAGCCCTGCAGGGCAGGTATATAGCTAGCTATATAAGATAGCTACTTATTATTTAGTACTAGTAGTAGTAAGGCAGTAGCAGGATATTTACAGCTCTTATTACTAGTAAGTTAAGTTAGTAAATAGTCTTACAGAAGGACAGGAAGGCATACTATAATAAGGTTACTTATAAATAGGTAATAGTATCTAGGCTCTAGGCATATTAAATTAATTAGTATTTATTTAGCGCCTTTTAACTATAGCCTTATACTAAGCTACTTACTTCTCTATCTTACTATAAATAAATATATATTTATCCTAACTAGCTACTAGCTATGCCTTATATTCCTTAGTAATACTTTTCTTTAACTATAGCTAAAGATTAACAGTTTAGGCTAATAAGCCTCCCTACTAGAAAGTAATAGCTTAGGCTAATAAGCCCCCTTATTAAAGATCTATTACTATATTCTTGCCTTTAAGTATAGTATTAATAACTTTAAAGGCACAGTTAATCTATTTTAAAGTATACCTCTAGGCTATATATAGTTTTAAGTACTTATAGATAGCTCTCTTAACTATTATATACTTTTAACTTATAGTTCTTTAAACTTTTTAATGCTTATCTTTACTAATAAAAAGAAGTTTATTAATATTTTTATTACTAATTACTAACCTATTAAGGTATTTATAATAATATCCTTTAGATATTACTAATATAAAGTTTAATATCTTATTAATTATTTAGTCTATACTTTTAAAGCAGTTACGGGTTTAGTAAGTAAGCATTTTTAGTTTTAGCTTAGCAGGGTATAGTATTAAATACAGGGCAATAGTCTTATAGCCTATATTATATTAGTAGGGCCCTAGATTATTAAGGCAGTAATAATAAAAAATACTTATAGCGTAATATCCTCCCTTAGGCACTGGCCTAGCTAGTAATATAGTAAATATATAGTATATAGTGCTTCCTTAGGGAGATAAATAAGCTAGAAGCCTAAGTAGTTATTTTAGGGAGCAGAGGTAAAGAAAAAGGTACTAAAAAGGTAAAGTTATATAGGCAGGGTTATAGAGAAGAGAGGGTAGTTATATTAGCCTAAGTATGATTTACATAGTTAGCTATTACATTATACTTATAAGTAAGTAAGCTAATTAAGGAGATTTATAAGAAGAAGGCTATTAAAGTATTATATAATTTATAGTTTATATAAATAAATTATCTTTTTTTTTAATAACTTTAAGATTATATTTAAAGATAATAAGCTTATAGATAAAGTTAAGTATTTATACTAGGAAGGAAGCCCTTAGGGGCTTAATTTCCTTTTTAAAAGGCTTAGTCTAGTGCTTATCTATTCCTAGCTTTAACTATTACTCCTAGAGCTTCTTCTTAACTTTATCTTTAGACTTTACTATATTTACTATATTATTAATACAGGGAGGTTACCTTATAATAATTTTTATAAGTATTTCTTATTTTATAGCAGTATTACTTATAGTAGTATTATTAGGAATAAATAGTAAAGGTATAAAATCTTTTTCTAGGATATTAGTTAGTATATATACCTTAATATAAAAAAAGCAACTTACTTATTAAAGCTATTAAGCTTCCTTTAAAAGTAGTAGTATTTAGTTTTTAAGCAGGAGCCTTAGTAATATTATTGCCTTAAGTATAATAGCCCGGTAAGGAGGTATAAAGTAAAGCTTCTTTTTAAAAGAGCTAATCTTAGCAGCAGTCCCATCCTATAAGACTCTGTACTTAAAAGGCCAGGCAGCCTTAGCTTACTTTTTACTTTATTATATTTATTTTATAAGTAATAAAGTAATATACTTATCTTTAGAAAAAAAAGAAATATCCAGGAAAGGAAAGTATATACTTTTATTATTACTTATATAACCTTATTTACCCAAGCCCTTAAGGATACTTTTTAAGCTAAGGAGCAAATCCTAATAGTAAGGTCAAAATGGCAATAATATACCTAGAATATAGCTTTATATAAGCTTATTACTACTATATACTAGCTAAAGCTTATAGATAGATAGTAAAAGGCCCTTTTTAGTTTTAATTAAAGTAAAGAAATTATTCTTTAAGATGCTAAATATATTACTTAAATCCTTATTAGCTAAATTAATTATAGCTGCCTTTTCCAGAGTAGTAAAGATAGCTTTTAGAGATATATCTTTCTATAGTAGCTAATATAATACAGGTAGTAATAATTTAATATTTTTATTCTTTTTTACCTTATTAGTATTAGCTTTATAAAATACCTTATTATTACTTAGGTTAGGAAGGCCTTAGTATTTCTTATTATTATTATTATATTCCTTTTTACTATTTTTATTAGTATATAACTTATATTACTTAATAAAAGAAATGTTTATAGGACTTAAGTAGCTTTTCTTTTTAATATTCTTAATATCCTTTTTATTAAAGTCTTTTTTATTATCTAAGGATTAACTATATACTAGGCTTCTTTTTTACTTAATAAGGCGTATATCTTTATTACTACTACTTTTATTATTATTAGAGCTATATTACTTAATACTTTCTATTTTAATAGATTTTATATTACTATTATAAGCTTTTATTTTAATTTTCTTTATTATAGTATTATTATACTAATATTTAGGCACTGTAAAAAAGGGCATATTATAGTTAGGTAATAAGGAATTACTTTTAGAAATTAAAGAAGCTTTTTTTAACTTATTATAGTACTAACCTAATAAACTATATATAATATATAGTAAGGGCTTTTTTTATTTATAGACAGGGATAGTTTTTTACAGGGCAGTAATAAGGTTACTATTAGTAGGCTGCTTAGTAGTAGTAGCTTAGGGATTTTAAATATTAATAATATACTTAATTAGTATTAATAGTACTGGCTTAGCTAGAACTATAGTCTTTTTATTTAAGAAATTAGAATTATTAAAAGGCTTTTAAGTAAGATTAATATATAAAGTTTTACTTAGTATAGTATTATATATAACTGCTAACTTAGTAAATATAGGCTGCTTTATAATAAAAGGAAACTAAGTCTTATACTAAGCTATAACCTTTTATTACTTAGTAGTCTTAGCCTTAATATCTTTCTTAGCTATAGTATAATACTTAATAGCCTTTTACCTTAAGGATATTAAAACTTTATAACCTTATAGTTTAAGTTAAATTAATTTTTATTATTTATATTAATTAAAATAAAAGTATTAATTAAATTACTAACTTATTATTACTTAATATTAGCTTTTTATTATTTAAGCTAATTATACTTAAAAAAAGAAGCTATAGTAAAGGTTATTAAAGTAAAGGAAGCTATTATAAAGTAAAGAGATTATTAAAGTAAAGTAAGCTTAGCTTTCTCTTATACTTAAGCGTATTAGGAAGAGAAGCTGTAGTATAGGTTATAAAGGTAAGAGAAGCTCGATGCTTATGCGCTTGAGCGCGTCGGGAAAAGAAGCGGTTATCTTTTCTTACTTTTGTGTTAGGGATAGAGAAAATGTAAGTCTTAGAGAAAAAAAAAAATTTTTAAAAAAAGTTTTTAAATTAAAATTAATAAATTTAAAAAAAATCCTATTTATATAAACTTTTTTTTAATTTAAAGACTTTAATTTAATTTAACTTATTTATTTTTATATTATAATTTTACTTCTTTATTTAACTAGTTATTTTAATTAAAAGGCTTTTTAATAAAGATAATTTCCTTAGCCTTTAACCTTTACCTTTAAAAGATTAGCTTACTTTTTTTAGTATATTCTTTTCTTTATCTAATTACAGTATAGCACTAACTATATAATTTATATTAGTACTATGCTATCTATATAGTCCTACCTTACTTACTTAATTATAATATAGCACTAACTATATAATCTATATTAGTACTACACTATCTATATAATCCTACCTTACCTACTTAATTATAGTATAGTACTAACTATATAATTTATATTAGTACTACGCTATCTATATAGTCCTACCTTACCTACTTAATTACAGTACAGCACTAACCACGCAATCTATATCAGTACCACGCTATCTATGTAGTCCTACCTTACCTACTTAATTACAGTACAGCACTAACCACGCAATCTTAGGGTTAGGGTTAGGGTTAGGGTTAGGGTTAGGGTTAGGGTTAGGGTTAGGGTTAGGGTTAGGGTTAGGGTTAGGGTTAGGGTTAGGGTTAG
>NFZR01000074.1:0-13616 GCA_002165215.1 Fusarium pininemorale | reverse complement strand
GGGGGGGGGGGGGGGTTGTAACAATTCTTTCGCACTCGGAGCGCTGTCTGCCTTGAACTTGTACATTTGATGATGTATCTTGATAATGAAGTTCAGATGTTCATTATCCTTGTCTACAATGCTTGTTGCGATGCCGTATCGCGAATCGATCTGCCCGCGAGGGAAGCAGAAGCCTATTGGTGCCTTTTTCTTTGCTAGGGTTAGTGTTGCATAAGCTTTCGACACAGAAAGGATTTCAACGATGTTGAAGGGCGTTCTTATTGAGCGTCGTCATGTGTCCTTACTTGTGTTTAGGGAGATGCCAACTGCCTGGTAGCAGTGGGCTGCTGACATTCCTGATAAAATGCCATCGATAAGTTTTGATGAGATATCAAGACTCGATAACGTTCTTATTCCGCGTTTTATGCTCCAGCCGCGGTCGTTTGCGCCCTGAAAAGTCACTAAAGATACATAACGGCAGTATCTCGTGTGAATCAAGTCAGAGGAACTAATCCGCTCTCCTGCTGGAGGTAGGCAATCTTATAGAAAGGGTCATGAAATGCCTAAGGATGCTAAACTACGACATAAGTAAGAGCCAAAATGTTCCACTTCCTATACTTTATAGTGTTCTGATTATTCCGAGATTGATAATACCCGATTCAATGAAACTCAACAAACATGACTTAGGGCTAAGAGTGTTGCCATTGGCCTCTTTGGTCATGTGTTGATTACTATTCCTAAAACGCCAACAGAAGCTCAGTCAAATCCTTCTTCCAATAAATCATCGACTGCCTTGCTCTTGGGCCGAAGAGTGCGAGAAACACGACAAGAATTGGCACGAAGGTCCATACGCGTGTGGGCAATGTTATGTGCACTTTGCTGCCCAGCCTGCACTCCAGCGACTTGCCAAGGCAAGCAAGTATAGCACCCAGTGCTAAATCTAACCCTCGTCTGATGGGAGTTATGATTATTGTCTAGTGATGCGTAAAAAAGAGAGAGTTAGGGTGATGTTTATGTGGTTGTCGAACCTAGCGATCTAGTTTGGAAACGGAAGCCAAGTCCTCAATCAGCAATGCTCGTGTCATCACCCACAAACATTAGGCAGTTGGATAGCAGATCGATCGTTAGTTCAACTGACACGCTGTAAAGTTAACCGACTGATTGGCCGGCTGTGGAGGTAAGGTCAGTGCTTATAGTACCGAGGCAAGGTAGATTAAGGTTTAAAAAGTACTTTGAGTGCTGGGAAATAACAGCCTTAGCAATCCTCGATAACTTTGAATCCGCAAGAATCATCTCCTACAGAGTCTAAGACAATCGACTATCCTTGGGAAGACTCGAAAACACCTTGTTAATTAGAAAGTCCAGTATAAATCGGCTATGATAGGTCGCTCAAGGACGATTCATTTGACACGAAAGGATGTTGGATGTCGGTAGCAGGGTGATGTTTCCTGGACAGTCGCGATCGGCCCATAGCAATTACATATCGACAGAAGGACGCGCAAACAGTTGTATTACGATTGTAGAACAAAATCGGCCTAATGCGTGGGCGTCAGAGCGGGATGAGATGGACGACGCGGACAGCAGTTGACTTTCGAGCACATTGAACAAAACGAAACTTGGCGATGTTGCCAATGACACTTCGACCCTCCCTACAACAAGAAGAACGTCAATGATGCCTCTAAACTTCTCTGAGGAGGAGGGGCCTCTTCGTTAGACATCATAGATGCGACTTAGGCGTTCCTGACCAGAGCTCGTACTCTGTCTTGTGAGGGGAGAATGGCAAACAGTTAAACTGCGGAAATGTTACCATCGATGTCTGTAAAGACGCTGAGGATCGATAACTTACCGTTTTGCCATTGTGCCAGATTCAGTACTCTTTGTGGCCTTCTGGAACTTGGGAAATGCGCGATGTCTTATTAAAACCGTGAGTAGAGGCGAGGGAGGTCGAAAACACCATGGATCTTGAAATTTAAGTCCGATACGATCAAGTTCTCAATATCTTCCTTCGGGTACCAAAATTCCTATCCAAAGCCAGAGCCGTTTTATCCTCCCCACCAAAACCATTTAATCTTTCAGTGGAAGGAGGTAATCGCAGTTCAATTGCATGATGCTCGAGGCCATTCCATTCAGCTGCTCATCATAAGTTGGTGCAAAGAGTAGCATGATATAATTCTATATCGATCCCTAGTCTATCTCCCTTGGTCCCCATCACTTTGCTTGGAGGGTACTGTCGACTGTCGTGATTATGGTCAACAGACCCAAGTCATTGCTGAGTGCTCAGAGACAGTTATCGAAGTTCTGGCACTTAGAGCAGCTCAGTCAAGACCAGTTAAGCCACTTACCTTGATGCTAACATTATGCCAGGAAGTCCTGATATCATATCACTAAGGTCCAGTAAATGACTAATAGTAACAGGGAGCTACAGCTATGATCTACCCGACCTGTACGCATTTGGGATCGCCTACGCGGAGGTTCTTCTTCCGGGGTTCTGTTCACGACTGTGTCGCTCAAATCGACCACGGGGAAATTCCATGTCCTTTTTTCCGTTGCCGCCTTCAGCGTCTCGAATCTCTAACGTAAAACATCAAGCTGCTCCTCTAGCTTAGTCTCCGCCAGCTTCTCCTGCACACCCTTGACACCAGCATCAATACAAACTTGAATCACTTGAGCCTGATATCCGTTCTACCTGCTCGGCTAACCCGCTGATGGTACTCGAACTTGTTCCAAGGGTAGATAATCACACCGCGTAGGGCGTCTACGGCTCGATAGTACCAAATGACACCGAACGATCTCTGACGGTTTTATACTAGAACGTGAGATCCAAAAGAGCAGGTAACTAAAATATCCACCAGAGACATCCTCTCGGTACAATTAAGCGGTATGTCCGAGGGCCAAAACTCTTCCCCATAGTAGAGATGAACTAACGGGGCATGCTTTGTAACATAGTCGGGGATATGGTACAAGTACTCCCGTGAGCCCCTTACGCTCAAGCTCGACAACGCCCAGCATGGATACTGATACAAGCACATGTCAGGTCTTAACCCATTCCAGCCCATCAACGTCAAACATCTTCTGGACCCCTGCTTCAGTACACTCCATTCTGCCCATCATCATGACAGCCTGATCAAGAACAGCAAAGGCAAAGTCAACTTTCGAAGGTGGAGCTCTTCATATTGGTGCCAATGCAGTCTAATTGAGGTAGCTTGATTAATGGTAAGAGATAGGCAACGTTGGAAAGAATTCGTACATTGCGCTGCTAATCTCTGGTTGAGTTGTTGCTCGATAATCTCTCGAAAGTCACGACTGTTCGGAAAATGAGGTATTGTAAAAGTTCGCTATGAAAATGGTGACTGACCCAGTGCCATGGCTTCTGGATTCTTGTCGGCTATTGGGTTATGGACTACTACACCGCAAAATATGATGAATCCGGCCCAAGACAGACCGCGATAGTCGCACAGCTCTTATCCGGAGCATTCGTCTGCACTGCCACTTGACCGTGAGCTGGGACGTTTAGACTACTTCACCGGTTGTGCATACATGCATGCTTTCGCTGACCTCCTCGGGTGTTTCTTGAAGGAAAGGCTTCTTGCTGGTCTCGTAGAGTTTCCAGAACTTTTCTTAGGACTTTCAAGGTTCCAGACGGACGTTTCAAACTGTCTGTCAGTGTGCATTATCGATACAGACACTGGTACTTCTAACCTTTTCTTTATCGCCTATTTAACAACGCTCTCCTGCAGCGCAGGGCTTTTTACGCCTGAGGTAAATCAACGCTAGGTGTCTAATCGTCCTTTGCAGTCAGACAATCTCAACTACTGCACAACTACCTCAGGTTGCTACAGTGGCAGGTCAGCTCTCGGTACCTGGAGAGGTACGGACTGACGCACAAGCTGCTGCTGACAGTGTCGCGGCAGCATAAAGCGGGGTACCGGAACCGTCATAACCAGACGCATCGGGGTGTCAAGGCTAGAAAATATGAGCAGCACCTCGGCGATTCTTGGTAATAACGATGGTGAAAAGGGCTCTGAAAAGGTCATGTCGGGTTACGGCAGGGTTTTCGACTTGGACTATAATGCAACGGTCCAATAACAGAGCTCAATTAGAGCATTCCCTTCCAGAATACAATTTGATTGCTGAGTGCAGTGAGTGTCTGGTTCTGAAAGGGGGATAACGTCTTTGTAGTCTCCAATATAGGTCTCTAGCCGGGGGGTGCTGATGCTCGAGGGCGCTTAGGGGAGGGGGAAGGGGACATGGATACGGTTCTCGGCCGAGCCTTGTTTTAAAGAGGCATCGCAGCCACTCGTGGATCCTGTGGAGACTTGCTCGGAGCAGGGTATGGGAGATCAATACGTCAACGGACTGGGTCGGGAACAAGCCAAGTACATTGAGCTTGGAGAGATTGGTCAGTATTGGTTCAAGACCAATTTATGCAGTAGACGAACTTTCAAGATGGTCGCTGATGGACGGGCCAACGGGCAAATCATGACCTGTGACTGAGAAGCCGATATTTGATGATATATTCCTGTAATTCAAGTTGGCAAAGCTGCTGGTTTTCTGAGCTACGTACGTAGCATGGTAATGAGCCTGTTTCTTAAATTTGGTGATGGCACTAACGTTTGATCTCAAAAAGGACTTGTCCTAGGCTAAACTATCCAGTGCTTGTCGTTATCTATGATACTAGGCAACAGTGAGGGCAATAAGTGTCTTGCCCGTATGTCTTTATTGGTGTTCTTTCCTCTGTGCGCTGGGGGCTGAAGCCTCTTGTAACCTCCCATAACCTTATCACAGTAATATGGCTGAAGGTTGCCTGATACACGTATCACAACAAGCTGTATAAGGCAAAGGATT
This sequence comes from Fusarium pininemorale, assembly GCA_002165215.1. NCBI lineage: Eukaryota > Fungi > Ascomycota > Sordariomycetes > Hypocreales > Nectriaceae > Fusarium > Fusarium pininemorale. Next base: position 8,792 of record NFZR01000074.1, on the reverse strand, counting down.
CGTTTACCAGATTGGACACGGTGTACTTAGTATGTTTCCATACCAGTGCATAACGACTTTCCATGCTCCTTACTAGTCTATTAAGTTAATAATCTACCTAAGTGGAGGATAAGGGTGTGTGTATCTTGCAGAAAAAAACCTCTAGCGATATATTATATTAAAACGGTCTTTCCATATACTAAGTAGAGGTTGAGTTATGTTATATAGTTCCAATTCCGCTGCCTCTTACAATTGTTACATACATCTCTCGCCTCCTCATTTCTTAAAACGAGTTAGCTAAGTTATATATCTATTTACTCTTTGACTTGCCTAGATCTAGTAAATGGTAATAAAGAAGCTACACCAGACTTGTTTGCAGTATACAGTAGCTATTCAGTACCTGGACAGAATATTAAGGACATCTTACAGGTCTTGTTAATTCTTAATTTAAAACTCTTAGAAGTTGCTAAGCAAAGTGCAATAAATATTACTAGACTGGTTAAGAGTCGTTAATAGTGCTTATAATTGGGTCTGTATAGTCTTTAATAACAGGCGCCCTTCTGGCTAAATAACAGAAATAATTAAAGTTAGCCAACGCAGATATTAGACATGTTATTATAGCCCTTAAGTTATGAATTATTAAGATTCCCAATGTATCTTTAAAGAACAAACAGAAAATACCCCATAGAGCACTCTGACTACTCCTTATAGAGAGGTGAGACCTTTTAGTACATAGCCCAGCTCATTCGTTAAAGACTTGCATAGCACTCTCTACAGAATAAAGCTACCCTGTCTGTACTGCGTTCAGGGTCAGCAGGAGTCTCCTGTTATTGTGTTAGATAATAATTATCTTCCTGGTCTCTATTTAGTAATGGCGCCGATAGTGGTCAATAACAGGAGAACAGTCCGGTTGTTTAAACTTTTGAATCCGCGCATGGTATGCCACAAATAGGGCTGTGGGGAGTTGTATCTCGGTATGGACAGAATGGATCTTTCGAACCATAGCCCGTCTCTGCCACTGGTGCTCAGAGTACCCGCTTCTTTGCCATGTCACGTCGCAATTCCGCCAATCAGAAAGCTTCTATCCAGACGTCTCCAGACTAGGCTGGTGATTGGTAGACGCTATCGCTGACTTATGCTGTCACTCGGTTAACGAACTAGATCGCCATTGACGATTTGGCCATTTACACCAACATCAACATTTATTAAGCATACAAACCTCGACTGTCAAACGCAACGAAACCATGTCCAGCGCGACCGTCACACCTTCAATGCGCGCTGTTGCTTGGAATGTCCACTTTACTATTGGCGAAGACGAGGACCCCGGCGCTTTCGCCGGAATTTACCAAGTTCCGGGGAGCAATTTGGTGACCTTTCGCAACGTTTGCGACGAGCTACGCCTTTGCTTCGAATGCCCATACGATATTTGGGATACTGAGAACGATGTACCCTGGACCGACATTGCCTTCTCGTTGAATCAAGACAATTCCCCGAGTTCCTTGGATCCCGACTTAGCTTTCGTTACGGAGGCAAGATTGGACCGGGGTGTTCCAAGTATGGCGCCTTTGCGCCCTAAAGAACAGAACGTCTTAACCTATCATATATACTATCATAAGAACTGCAGTCTACCTGCCGGTTCACCACACGAGTCTCACATCCAGGGTTAGCTATACAGTGCATCAATGCCCTCTCTCATTACATAGTTGTACTAATTTTCTACCTAGCCCAATGCGCCAGACATCTCCCGATTCCTAGTCGTCGTCGCGATCGACGATACCTACCGCCAAATAAAACACCTTCCGATCCGAGACTCACAGTTATGCCTCTGCGAAAGAAGCTCAAGGCTCGCTCCGTGTCTCCGAGCAAGCGATGAGCATCTGGGTCGACTTCACCCACGAAAGAACTCGATGAGGAGTTCGAGAATGTAGTTGCACCTGCGAGCATGGAAATCGACCTCGATGAGGCTAGAAAGGTCGCCAACGAATTCAGATCCTCGTGTCTCAATCGAGCAACATCCTGTGCTGTTTCGGGTGAAGGAGAGTCGTGGTGTCCAGGTCCCCCCGTCGGCCCCGGCATTCAGGCTTGCCATATCATCCCTCAGCACCATTATCATGTATATCCTGTTGCTGGGGGGGACTCAGATGACGATGTACCTCCTGAAGCGAGTAATCGTAGGCTGAAAGAGGCATGGCAAAGCACATGGAGCCCTAGGAACGGCATCCTACTTATGAAGCACCTTCATGAGTTTTTCGACGCAAGACTCTTCTCTATACATCCTCACACACTCCGCATCCGAGTTTTTGTCCCATATAATGCTCTGACGAGATTCAATGGCCAAAGAGCTTCAGTGCCTAAGACCATCGATCGAAAGGCCCTACGCCATCACTACGAAATGTCATGCATTGAAAATATGGCCGCTGAGCGACCAATCTTAGATGTTATCTCGCCTACTACAAGTAGGTTGACTTCAGGCTTAGCGACGCCGCTTACCGCGAAAACTGACTTGCTTGCAACACCGCCCTCCGGAGATCCAGGCAATGGGAGGGTAGGCGACCCGAGAAAGAAATTAAGACCGGGCTATCCCGACCAAGACCAACAAAGAGGCACTTCCATACCGGGGGACTCGCTGCACGCCCTTAAGATAGTAGAGATGGCAGATGAGCGAGGGCTGAAACGCAAGGAACCGGGCGATAACGAGTCATGTCCGCTGGATGAGTGGCCAGATCAGTGTACGGCGGGTCGTTTTATTACATCCAACAATAGTGAGCAGTTCCTGAAGGATGTTAACTCTAAACTACGCAAGTTGGAGAAAAGACGTCGACTCATTGATTAAAATGTGGGATGAAAAGACGACTCGCGGATGTTAATTCTGAGTGGATTGTAAATTGCTCCTTGATTCGAGACCTCGCCGTCGCAAGCCGACCTAACAATACCTGCACTAAGAATCTCACTGACATGATACGATATGCAATTGCTAACTGCATTTCCACTGCGCCTAACATATGAAACTACCCAATCAAGCATACATAAAAAGAACTTGCTCCGCACTCCCTCACCGCAGGAGGCCCACCAGTTTTGATCTTTCATTATCGAGCTCATTAGGAGTCCCTCTTTTAACCTTTATCTTTACTTTTCTGCTCTTCCATACCCCGTTAGAATCATCTGGCACGGCGTTAAGAAATCAGGACTAATCTAAAATATCAGAGTCAACAGAAAAAAGCATCTTTACCCTTAAGGACATTCCTGGCAAAGGTAAAGGTCTCGTGGCTATCAACAAGATTCTTAAAGGTACCCGAATTCTCTCCCAAAGAGCCCGTTATAAAAGTTCCTGAAGATACGCCCGACAGTCCGGTGCTACGGGCCTCCATACGCAGGCAGGTTGATCAACTTACTTCGGACCAACGGCAGGCCTTTCTATCTATGTGCAATGTCTATCCTAGCCCCACTACCTCGCGATATCTTGGAATCATTCGAACTAACGTTCTTCCCATTGACACTAGGGTGGCATTTTTCTTGCTGCGTGCTGCATTAACCACGCCTGCAATAATAATGCATAGAAAGCCTAGAATGATAACATCGGACGACACACTATCCATGCTTTGCAAGATATCGGCAAAGGGGAAGAGATCACCATCACATATATCGGTGTCTTGAACAATTGCCGAACCTGCCAAGAAGTGCCTCGAAAGAAGTTTATGTTTATATGCTTGTGTAGGCTCTGTTTGTTGCCAGAACATTTGAGCATAGAAAGCGACAGACGGTTTGATGAGATTCTGAAACTGGATGCTTGCATCGGCAGAGAGGGCCTCATGGGAATATTGGTAGACCCGAAGCGAATACTTGGGTACGTGGATCGACAAGTCCGACTATTCAATGAACAAGGCCCGGACGATATTAGCTTGCCGAGGGCCTTCTTTGATGCCGCGCAAATTCGTGCGGCCCATGGAGACCTAGCCAGGGCCCAAGTCTTTACTAAGCGGGCGGCGGCTGGATGGCTTGTCCTAGAAGGCGACGATAGCCTAAGAGCGCTCAATACCAGACGGCTTGCTCGGAACCCTTCAAGCCACGATATATACAGGTACTCAGCGGCTTGGAGGACTACTGCAGATAACGTTCCTCAGGGAGTGGGCTTAAACGAGTTTGAAGACTGGCTTTGAAAAAGGGAAAAAGATCGTAAACACAAAGAACAGGGACTTCTTTATATCTAAGTAACATTCTTAAGTTTTATCTAATTGCCTAATAAAACAGGTATAAATAATAATTTCTTTTAAACTAAATATAAAGTTAACTATTAGCCTTAATAATATTAATACTTTTTAGTAAAAATTATTAACTACCTAACCTTTATTTATCTATAAATAGAAGTTAAGGATATTACTATATAATAGCTACTTAGGGATAAGGCTAACTAGCCTTATATATCTAATACATAACCCTAAGACCTTCCTAATTTTATTAAAAAAATCCCTTATATTAAATTCTTACTTCCTTAAGCTTTAGTTAATATAATACTATTATACCTACCTAGCCTTTATTACTAAAATACTATAATAATTCTAAAGCTTTTACCCTAAGCTACTTAATTATAATAGTTAACTTATAATAAACTATTACTTTTAGTACTAAACTAAATAAATTAATACTAAAACCTTAAAAAGTTATTACTAACTTTACCTAGATAACTAAAAGAAAGTTATTCTAAACTATAATATATAAAATAACTTAAACTCCTATTAATACTACTTATATTATTACCTTAAAAAAAAAGATTAAGTAACTTAAAGTAAAGTTTACTTTTTAATAATAGGAAAAGGAACTAAAGTAACTTATTTAAAAAAACTAACCTTAAACCCCTTTTAATAACTAAAGGAAAAATAACTTAAATCCTTAAGAAAATATCCCTAGTACTAAAGGCTTAAACTATAACCTAGATAATACCTTATTAAGTTACTATTAAACTAAAGCTAACTTATCTTTTTTCTTTTTAAGAAGTAAAGTTAAGGTAAAGAATATTATTACTTTTAAGTACTTAATTACCTTTTAAAAGAAAGATAAATAGCTTAATAATATAAACTAAAGCTTTAAAAAAGTATAAAAATAATACTATATTAATAAAAGTAAGATTTTCTTTACTTATAATAATATAACTTTAAATACTAAATTAATATAATCTAGCTATTTAAATAAATAATTCTAGAAAAAAAAAGAGGCTTTTAAGAGAAATTAAAAAGCTTTTAAAAAATAGTTCTTAACTTTTATAAAAAATAAAAGGAATTACTAAATCCTTATTATAGCCTAACTTAAGTATACTTACTAATAACCTAGCTAGTTTCCTTAAAACTTTTATAAGTACTTTATATCTATTAAAAATTACCTTTTATATAAACTAAAATAAGTAGCTTATATTTATTAATACTATATAAAATTACTACTAATACTTAAAGATACTATAGTATTTTAAAGAAAAATTAGACTTTTTAAAATATAAAAAGAATTAGTTTAGCTAGTATAATAACTATAAAATATATTTAATAAAAAGAATAAATATATTATAACTATAACTAATACCTTATTAATTAAGAAAAAACTATACTAACTATAAAAATAAATAAGGATATTTTTTTATTAATACCTTTAAGAAAGTAACTTAAATTAAACCTCTATTTAAACCTTAAAGAATAGAAATAAAAATAAGGATAAAGACCTAAGCTTAGTAAAATACTATAACTATTACTAGACTAAATATTACTTTTAAAATTACTTTATATTAAAAAAGACTAACTAAGTAAAAAAGTTAAAAAACTAAACCTAACTAAAGATATAAGTTAATTTTTAATTAATATCCTTATAATAAATACTAAATATAACCTAAACTTACCCTAAACTAGGTTTAAAAGAAAGATCTTTACTATAATTAAGGACTAAGGTTATAAAAGTATACTAGCCTAGGCTTATATTAATTATAATATAAAAATAAATACTATTAGTAAAACCTTTATAAAATCCTAAGGATTTTAATAGTTAGAAAATATTAATATTTCCCTTTAAAAAGCTAATAATAGCTAACTTAAGATAATAAAATATTAAAAAGTACTCTTAACTATAACTAATTACTAGGAATAAATATATAAAACTACCTAGAGTTTAATAAGTATTAATAAAAAAGACTAAAAAGAACTAATATTCCTTTTTATTACTACTTTAAAAGACCTTTAAATTATAGCTAACTTTAAGATAAGGAAATAGTAGTTTAAGGATTACTATAAAGAACTTAAACTCCTAAAACCTTAGTAATTTTTAAAAAAGACTTATAACTAAGCTAAGATCTTTACTATTACTATTATTAATAAGCCTTACTTACTTCTTAATAAAAAACCTTAAAAACTAAACTAACTTAAAGGTATTTTTCCTAAACTTAAAGCCTATATTAAGGTCTTTAGCTATAATAAGGTAATTAAAATACCTAACTTTAAAAGGACTAACTATATAATTAACCTTAAGAAAAGAAAGGAACTGCCTTATAGTTTAATTTATTCTTTATTTTAAGTAAAACTTAAGGAACTTTATAAGTATATCTAGGAAAACTTAAAAACTAGTTAAATTTACCTTTTTAAAAGCCTAGCTAGATTACCTATTCTTTTTATCCTTAAAAAAGATAAAGGCCTATATCTTTATATAGACTATTAAGGGCTAAATACTATTACTATTAAGAACTGCTATTTTTTACCCTTAATATTAAAGATTATAAATAGAATTTAAAAAGTAAAATACTTTTTTAAAATTAATATTAAAGATATATACTATTAGATTTATATATAAAAAAAAGAATAAGTAAAAAACTGCTTTTTAAACTTATTATAGCTATTTTAAATATATAGTAATACTATTTAGACTAGCTAATATACTTACTACATTTTAATACTATATTTACTAAGCCCTTTAGGGTTTTATAAATATAATTTATATAGTCTATTTAAATAATATCCTAGTTTTCTTAAAAATAAAGGAAAAATATACTTAATACCTAGGCTAAATCCTTAAGAAAATAAAAGTAGCTAAATTATATATAAAACCCTTTAAATATACCTTTTACTAAGATTAAGTTAAATTCCTAGGATTTATCTTAATTACTAAAAGTATTAAAATAAACCTAGTAAGGATTTAAACTATTACTAAGTAGCCTAAACTTATTACTTATAGAAAAGTATAAGTCTTCCTAAGGTTTTATAACTTTTATAAATAGTTTATTTATAGTTACTTAAAAGTTATAGTGCCTTTTACTGCTTTTTTAAAGGGAAGCTAAAATAAGAAAAAACTAAGGAGTATAAAGTTAAATAACTAAAAAAAGTAAGTATTTTAGGCCCTTATTACTAAGTTTAAAAAGGCCCTGGTTTTAAGGTATTTTAATCTTAAGAGATATATTTATATTAAGATAAATACTTTAAATTATACTATAGCTAGTATCCTTTTTTAACTAGATAATAAAGGGAAATACTACTTTATTATATTTTAGTTCTAAAAGTTTAATAACCTTAAAAAATAATATAGTACTCCTAATTAGAAGATAATAGCTATTATAAAGTTATTTAAGTATTAGTAATATTACCTTAAAGGTACCTTAAAATAGGTAAAAGTCCTAAGTAATTACTAAAACTTTTAGTTATTTATAAAGAATACTAAGTTAAATAAAAAGTAAGTATAATAGTATTTATATTTAATAACCTATAACTTTATAATTAAGTATAAAAAAGGATTAATAAATCTTACTAATATCCCTTTAAGACCTCTAGGAGTTAAGGAAAAGAAATACTATAAGCTAGATTTAATTAAATCCTTAAAAGATAAGATAGTAAAAGTATAAGCTATAATAAAAGGTTAAAGACTAAAAAAGAGGTTAAGTAAGATACTTATAGAAAAAAAAATTCTATCTTAAACCTTAGGTAAGTTAAAAGTAAATAAGATATTCTTAGGTATTAAAAATAACCTAGCCTTACTACTAAGTAATATAAATATTATAGGCTAGAAACCTAGTTTAAATATATAGTCTTAAGAAATATTAAGATTATTTATAGTAATTCTTAATAAGATAGTAACTTAATCCTTATATTAAGAAAGTCTATTAAAAGATAAAGTATTAAAGCTACTAATTAAACTAATTTAGCTTATATAATTAAGAAATAAGTTAATACCTAGCTAAAAGAATAAGATATTTTAGGTAAATTATAAAAAAGGTTCCTAAAAGTAAAAAATTAAAGATAAATTCCTTTACTTTAAGGACTAACTTTATATATTACTAAACCCTAACTTAAAAAAGGAAATACTAAAGCTATACTATAATAATTCCCTAGCAGGCTATTTTAATACTAAAAGAACTTAAAAGCTAATTTAAAAAAAAGCTTTACTAAAAAGGCTTAAAAACTAATATAAAATAGTATATTTTTATATATAGTATTTACTAAAAAGTAATATCTAAAAGATATTAACCTTATAGATAGCTTAAAAGCCTACTAATTTTATTATATCCTTTTAAGAAAGTCTTTATAGACTTTATAATAAGGCTACTACTAGTACTTTTTAAAGACTAGCTAGTTAATATAATCTTAGTAATAGTTAATAAGTTTATAAAATTTATATAATTCTTACCTATCTTTACTAAGATTATTACTTTTAAACTTACTAAGCTTTTCTATAAGGAGATTAAACTATAGTTTAAAGTACCTAAAGGTATTATCTTTAATAAAGGGTTTATTTTTATAAGTACCTTTTAATTAAAATTATATTACTACTTTAAGATTAAGTAAAGGCTATTAATA
>NFZR01000073.1:0-13916 GCA_002165215.1 Fusarium pininemorale | reverse complement strand
TTTTAATAGTATTTTTTAAATATATTTTTTTTATAATTTTTTATAATTTTTAAAGTAATTTTTAAAGTATTTTTTATTTTTAAAGTATTTTTTATAATTTAATATATATTTAATTATATAACTTATTAAGTATATAGTTATATAATTTATTAAGTATATAATTATATAATTTATTAAGTATTTAATTATATAATATATTAAATATTTAATTATATAATTTATTAAATATTTAATTATATAATTTATTAAGTATTTAACTATATAATTTATTAAATATTTAATTATATAATTTATTAAGTATTTAACTATATAATTTATTAAATATTTAAATATATAATTTATTAAATATTTAAGTATATACTTTATTAAATATTTAATTATATAATTTATTAAGTACTTAATTATATAGTTTATTAAATATTTAACTATATAATTTATTAAATAATTAATTATATAATTTATTAAATATTTAATTATATAATTTATTAAATATTTAACTATATAATTTATTAAGTATTTAATTATATAATTTATTAAGTATTTAACTATATAATTTATTAAGTATTTAAATATATAATTTAATAAATATTTAAATATATAATTTAATAAATATTTAAATATATAATTTAGTAAATACTTAAATATATAATTTAATAAATATTTAAATATCTTTTTAAATATAGTTTTTATATAGTTTTTATATAGTTTATTAATAAATATATATATATATATATAGTTATTATTTATTTACTTACTTTTTTAAAAATTTAAATTTTTTTAAAAAAATTAGTAATAAACCTCTTTTTCTATTACTAATTACTAATACTAACTAAAACTAAAAAAGTTTTTAGTAATTAGTATTAGTAATTAGTAATAGAAATTCTTTTTAGTTAGTAAATTAGTAATTAGTAATTAGTAATTAGTTAGTATTAGTAATAAAAATTAGTAATTAGTAATACTAATTACTAACTAATTTACAACCCTGCCATCAGTACCTTAGGTATAGTATGTACTCCGTACCTAGAGCTTGTCTTGGCTGAGTAGCCGTTCCCTGTAAGAAATCATACATACCTAGGTAAGGTAGGTAGGTAGTGAGTGGGTGGGTGGCTTCAAGGCACTGTTTGTAAGGATCATGGGGTAAGGTAATTCCTCCGGGCTCTTGCATTCGAGGCGCTTTTGTTTGTGCGTGCTAACTTTGAGGAAGTGGAGGTAAACAATGCCAATGGAAGTCTTTGTTTTGGGTGAAGTTGAGATCGGGGTTATCGAGCTAAGAGAGACAGCCGTAGCCACCAAATAAAGGGTTCCCGTCCCTCTCGTCCCCTGGAGGCGTCCTGTGGAAAGAGACCCCTAACACCGCTAAAGAACCGCCCCGAGAGACTGCCTTGAAACCCGAGGGGACAAGAAATAGGTGGGCTCAGCCACAATCAGCCCAATTTATGGTTCCAGGTTCCATCCAATCTGTCCGTCTACACCTCACAGGCTCACAGTCAGTGTTTCCTTTCCATTCCCTCCCCACCGGCGGCCGGCCAAGCGATCTCCATATCCATCTCCATTTCCAATTCCAATTCCAACTCCGACTCCAACTCCATTTGCATTGCATTTGCATCTTGCACCTTCGAGGTATATTTGCCTCTCTAATTTGGCTCCATCCGTTCTGTCACCTCTTCTTATACGGGCGCGTATTCGCCTGCGTTGCCTTGTGCATCCCCGCTGTTCATCATTTCCGAAAGACCGTGCTGCCTCGACGACAAATCGGCCCAGCCAGTCCGTCCCTGGCACCGAATCATTGATCATCCCCCGCCGCTGCGGATTGCGAAGCTCTCCCCATCAGAACAGAACAGGCACACAAAGCTTCATTCGCCAACAGTTGCTCCAACGTTACCATCACTGTTGTCGCCTTGACGCATATCCATTTTGACTTGTTCCTCGCGATTGTCACAGTGCTTATTGCGCTCCAATTCACTGATCCTACCTTTACTCTGCGACGGAACAGTTCCTGCCCAATCTCTACTCCACGACCTGACCCAACTCAAGGAATGTGAGCGTCCACTTCGACCAAGTCTGACTCAAACAAACAACTTGGATACTCCCCGGCATTATAAACTAAATATTCGTGCGGGACACCCTTCCAAATTGATATCAGCATCATGAACGAATACCACCCCCCGTCGGCGAACGAAGCCTTCTCTCCTTCACAGGAGCGCGACCGGTCCGGCAGCATGTCCTTGGGCAATATCCCATTGAGTCCTCAGGGACCCCCATCAGATCACGGCGGTGCTGCAGTTGACGACGCCATGAACAAAGACCAGAAATCCGACGCCGACACCACATCGCCTACGCAAACATCAGGTCCATCCGGTGTGAATTCCGAACAGATTAAGCAAGTTTCGGACGTTTTATCTTCCGAGGTATGACATACCTCAGGCAAAGCAACATGCTTGATATCTGGATAATGGGCTAACTGTATTCAACAGATTGGCATTGTTACGCTGCTGAACCGCCTCAAACAGAGCATAGCTTCCGCAAAGGTGAGAAACCCACTGGCCCCCATCCAGTTTCCCAACACTCAGGTAACCCGGTTTACTAACTGGGGGTTCTAGGAATTTGCATTGTTCCTCAAGAAACGATCGAGTCTAGAAGAAGACCATGCCAATGGCATCAGAAAACTCACCCGTACCACCCAGGAGGTCATGCGCCGACCCGATCATCGGCAAGGCACATTCGGTAACGCATACGAGGCTATGGCAAGCACCCACGAGCGTATGGCTGAGAATGGCATCGAGTTTTCCAAAGAGCTACACCAGATGCATGATGAGCTTATGGAGCTCGCTGGTGTTGCCGAGCGCAGCCGGAAGTCATGGAAGCAAAACGGCTTGTCCGCTGAGAACAAAGTAGCAGAGATGGAGCAGACTATGCGTAAGAGCAAGGCCAAGTACGACTCTCTTGCTGAGGATTATGAGCGGGTCAAGACCGGCGAGTCGCGCCAGAGCGGCAAAATGTTTGGCCTCAAGGGACACAAGTCAGCGCAACAGCATGAGGGTGAGCTGCTGAAGAAGGTTCAAGCTGCTGATTCTACCTACCACGGGCACGTCCAGGCGTTGCAGGCTGAAAAGGCCCAACTTGTTTCGACGACACGCCCAGAAGCTATTCGAGCTCTTCAAGACTCGATTAAGGAGATTGATGCAGGCATCTCATTGCAGATGCAGAAGTTTGGTAAGTCTTTCCTCGAGTATTCTGGATCGTACAATCGCAGCTCATTTGTTATTTAGCCTCCTTCAACGAGCGTCTACTATTAAGCAATGGTCTGAGTGTCAGCCCCATTCAGGGTCCTGGGGCCCAAGGCAGCTCTGCTCAACGCAGTCTGCGACAGGCTGCTTCTTCGATTGATAATGACAAAGACTTGAATGACTATGTCACGGCACAGCACAGAAGTGTGCCTCCCAACACTGGTGAAATCAAATATGAGCGCAATCCAGTAAGTGGCTACTGGCAAGTAATCAGTATTTTGACTAACAATTTTAGGCACTTAACCCTCCGGGCTCCAGCAGCCAGCATAATCCAGGAGGCCCTGTCCAACAACCCGCAGCTGTTGTGCAGCCACCAGTATCACAGACGCAGCCCCAAGGTGGTTTCTCCGGGCCACAGCCTTTAGCTCCAGGATCAAGGACCAGTACCCTTGGTCTTGGCCCTATTACTGGCGTTACTGGTGGTGACCCTTCATTTCCCCCAACTGATGACCCTCGACCTTTTTCACAGCCTCATAATAGGAGCTTTAGTCAAGGTAACATGCCAGTGCAACAGGGCACTCCTAACCAGCAATTTTCAGGTCGGGGCCCCAATCAACAACAGGCACCTAATCAAAGATATGGTAATGGGGGGTCAATCAGTTCATCCGGGCCACCGCAACTTGGTGCCCTGCCCTTCCAGCCTGGCGGTTCCCCTCCTCAACAGCCAGTCCCTGGCCAAACTCCTCATGAACGTTCAGGAAGTGGGGTAAACTCAGGACAAGGACCTCCAGGTGCTACACGGTCACCACCTCCCTATGGAGCTTCTAGTCACCCTCCTCCTGGGCCTGGGCCTTCCGGGCCTGCCAGGCCAATGTTCGGCTTGCCACTGAGTCGTCTTTATGAACGTGACGGCTTGGCAGTACCAATGGTTGTTTACCAGTGCATCCAGGCGGTGGATATGTACGGCCTTAATGTGGAAGGCATATACCGCCAGTCTGGGTCCATGGCTCACATACAAAGACTAAAGAATATGTTCGACACAGGTTCGTCATGTTCTACTTGTACAAAGTACAGAGCTAATCACATAGCAGAGTCATCCAACCCTGCGCTCGATTTTAGGAATCCCGAGAACTTTTATCATGACGTCAATAGTGTTACTGGCCTGTTGAAGCAGTTTTTCCGTGATCTCCCCGACCCACTACTCACCCTCGAGTATCATGATAGCTTCATCACGGCTGCCAGTACGTCGCTCCAATTCCTTCCTTTCGTGTGTCCACCTCTCCTTGGCAAACACTGACTGATATGCACAGAACAAGAAGACGATACGGTGCGTCGCGATTCGATTCATGCGATCATCAACAGTCTTCCTGATCCCAACTACGCTACACTGCGTGCTCTCACTCTTCACCTCTGGAGAGTCATGGACAACAGCCACAACAACCGCATGAATTGCCACAACCTAGCCGTCATTTTTGGCCCGACACTCATGGGCACTGACCCGAGCACCGCCATTGCCGATGCGGGCTGGCAGATTAAGGCCATCGACACCATCCTGCAGAACACGCTCCAGATTTTTGACGAGGATTAAACGTGTATGTAAGCGCCTGGTGTTGGTTAAGGGCATAATATGTAACGCTTGTTGAAGGAGACGGAGAGGGATGTTTATGTCTATGCATGTTGGCTGTTTTTATGTTGCATGGCGCATCATATCTAATGCATGTTCGTTTCTTCTCGTGCTTGGAGATTAGTGTAAAACCACTGGGTGGCAAACGTGAGCGCTTTTTTTTCTTGTGCTTCTTTTGCGCTTGTTCAGTTTACATCTTACTTGTTCTCTTACATGTGATGGCATTCTGTATGTGATGGGTTAGACTCGCAGTTGTAAATAAGCGAGACACTTCAAATGATTTGCTGTAGGGTAAGCTATGCCACATGACCCTTCGGTCTTCATTAGTAGTTATCGCTCCTGTTTAAAAGTCTATGTGATGTCTCATGTTCATGGCTCTCGAATCACTTCCACGGTAGCAGTCACGTCTACAGGCTCACGCATCACAGGGTGCATATCAGCATAATCACCGCTTTCCAGCATGGCAACCCTGTCGAGATGGTGATCTGATGCTAATCAAGTGACTTGATTGGAATTCTATGCTATTCCACTCCAATGAGTGATGCAGATAAATGCAGCGAGCCTTCTGCCCTCTGTTCTCATCAGACACCAACCTTGATGTCTTTCGTACATGATAAATGCTCCAAGTATCGTGCGTGTTCTGTGCTCGACATATCATCAGCCGTTTCACCAGTCCTCTTTGTAATCAGCGCCATGCAAAAACACACAAGCAAACCCCAGAAAGCAGAAACAAAAAGAAATGCGTCATCTTCCCATAAAAGACAAAATAAAATATTCGACGAGACCATTGATGCACTATGCCCCTTGCAGCCCAGAATAAACAATACTGAGAATAATATCCGTCTTGCAGTGCACATTATCGCTTATGCCAACATGCCTGAGTTCCGTAACAGGGGTATAGCCGTGAGAAGAAGGAAAAGAAAACTTAGATACAGTCGGGCGTATGATAATGCATGTTGGTGATGCTAATGATGGTGTAGGGAAAAGCCTGAACGCACTTCGCGTCATGGTGTATGAAGGGTGTCAAAATCTTTGACATCAATAACTTGGTTTGTGGTGATTAGAAGAGATGCAAGCCGGTCCTGAACGATCTCACTGAAGCTTGATAGCTTCAAAAAGACCTAGGCTTAAGCTCGTATCGTTCTCACCCACATTGGGAGTCGGCTCGCTAAGCACCTCCCAGCGACGGAGAATGAAGGGACTCAGGCGCTCCTGGACTACTGGCCCGATGCCGTATTGCGCACCCATACCACGAGCGGCAGCACTCTGAGGCGTTGCCGCCTTTTCTCGGTGGGAGAGCATAAGATTATCTGACGGAGACGGTGGTGGTGAGCTGAATAAATAGTAAAGCCGAGGGTCAGATGATGTTCCCTGGTTAGGCATCCCGCCTGGAGTTAACAAGATGGCCCTGGCACAGTTGGCTCGCAATTCCTCGGGCAGGGCATCTACCAGGAGAATAGCAATGTCGAAGACCTGCTGGACAAGAGAGCCAACAGTAGCTGACGGCAGTGTTTCCAACTCAAGTAGCAGCCCGCAAAGAACAAGGACAATGCGTGCTCGAACATCATGCACGGGTGGGATGGGAGGCCGTGTCGCCGAAGCCGTGGGAAGAGGGGCTGATGGTGGCTCGGACGACAAGCTATGGAGAGTCACAAAGCGAAGCATGGCGGGCAGCCAATGCTGCAATACGGCGGCGTGACAGTTGGGACGCTCCTGAGGCCCTGCTGCGACGATTTCCCACAGGTCTGTCAGCTTCTCGACCATGCCCAACGATAACTGTGCCATCTTAGGGGGAGCTTGGCCCGAAATAATAGCCTCCACTACTTCTAGTAAGTTCTCGGCCATGCGGAGGGACTGCCGTGACCCAGTGTCGACAAATTGAGGAGCCTTCGATGAAGGGATCAAGTCGAGAAATCCAGTTTGAGCCTGTGTCTTGAGATGCTGGGTAATGTCGTCACTCAGACTAGGTAATAAACTGGTCCACATGATGTTGCCTGCTTCAATGGCTCGATCCATCGCCCTGGCAAAGATCTCAAAGCGAGAGGAACTCTGATCTTGTCCCTCAATTACGTTGGGCTGTGGCAAAGACAGATCTAAGTTAAGCTTCAACTGACAGAACGGCAGTGTCAACTCGTTGGCAATCTGTAAGATATGATCGAACGAAATTTGAGTATCGCCCGAGTCTCCAGGAATAAGAAGTTTCGTGGTCACCTTGCGGACAAGACCGACAGCTTCAGCAGGAAGCGCTCTGATGCCTAAAGCATTTGAGACAGCGGAGGAATCCACCAGAACAAGAGTTCGTAAGGTCTCAAGCAGACTTTCTTGGCAATCAATATTGTCAAGAGGAAACTCGTTGCCATTGACATGATTTCTAACAGTCGAGTACTCGAGCAAAGCGTTTCGAACAAGGTTCAGCAATCCTTTGGACTGCTCAAATTTGGCGCACTTTTGCTCGGTATGAAAACGGTAGCTTTCCTCAGCCACAAGCCCTGTTCCCTGGGGAAGCGGCATGATGATGAGTTGTAAGAGTTCTTGTAAGTATGTCGCAGGACCTTTGGACGACTCTGGGGCAAGAGTCTGGATATTCGCGAACGGAGGGCTTGCGGTGCTCATTATAATAGGCATTGTCAGACACCCTGTAATGATAAGAAGTGGGAATAAGGTAGAAAGGGAGGAGCGGTTTGATATAGAACGAATATGACTTGTCCAGTCGGTCATGAGCTTATCGAAATGGTGAGCATCAAAAACTCGTATTCTTGCGAGTAAGGTTGCCAACACCCGGCGCGTATCGTCCTCCTTCTCCCACCCGCGCTCAAGAGCAGGGATTATCATTCGGAAAAGCTTGTTCATTGTTGGAGGGTCCAATCGTGTCCCACTGGAAAGTGTTTTCTCGACATCTTCAGCTACGTTGTTTTCAGCTTGGTGAGAGGGGGTTGCCACGATGTCGGAAACCGGTGAGCAAGCATCGATAGCGTTGTTGCGATCATTTTGGACGAGTTCTTGGCGAAGCTGGCTGGCAATCACCTCATGACCAGCCATGCGTTGGGCAAGACTGTCAAGAGCAGCAAGTAGCGGTCGTGGAACGAGTCTTTGCTCCTCGTTCATCATTCTAAGGCGCTCGATCAGGCTGTTGAACAGTTCATCTGCGCTATCCAAGGCGCAGAAGATTTGCAAGTTTGAATGGACAGTATCGGCAACCGATGCCAGAACGTCAGAATCGGCGGTCTTCGCGCAAGCTCCAAGAATGTCTGATAACATGGCGTAATCTTCGGCCGTTTCCATAATGTCTCGAACAGCGGTGAACATAGGCAGAGACAAAGAATGGCCCTTCATGATGAACTGCCCAGTTAGCTCATCGCGCAAATGTGCCCCAATGCTGCTCCTTAGAGCAGTACTGCTACCGCCCAACCGTTGCAATAGCCTCTTGAGTGACATTGGCTTTCGTCCTGACAATGGATCATCTGACAGTAAAGGGAGCCCCACAACATGTTTCACGACCCTGATTGCGTTGGTGATGTCTTGTTCCTCCTCAGCGATCGAATAGTTGCCAGCCCGTCTTAGCAGGTTTCCTCTTTCAGCCCTTTTCTTCCCAGATAAAGCATGAAGCGGAAGCTCGACTAGCAACCTGCTAGAACACGGACCTGATACGGGGTCGATTTCCGCGCCACAATGATAACCACCACGAGCAATAGTCCACTGCATATATTGCGAGACAGAAAAGTGGCCGGTTCGAACGAGCTCCGTGACAAGGTGATAGACGAGGTTCTTCCGTGCCTTGTCATTGGGAGCGATGTTGTCGAGTGTCTCGAGGATGGGCGTGGTAGGGTTCACACGAAATTGGCTCCATTGCCGAATTAAACGGGCTGCGGCATAAACCTTGGCTAAACCTGGACGATGGAACGAAGTTGCCCACTCAACTACTGTCCTCATTATCAAAGACTTGTTCTCGCTCGTTGCCCAGCATGCTGCGGCTAAATGGTTATCGCCAGACTCTTTCAAGGCAGCATCAAGCAACTTGACCAGTTGACTCCGCCCGGCAGGAGGAGAAGCAGTACTAGACACAACCAGCCGTGAGTTTCGTGAATTAATGGCATGTAGTGCCTTTCGAGCCTGCTCATCATCAGAACGCACACAAGCATGTAAAGTATCCTTGTATGTCAACCAGGCTCCAGGGTTGATAAAGCTCTCTGGGTTGGAACGAATTAGTGAGCCGAGCAAAGCTGACAGTCTACTGGAGAGTTGCACAAGAAGATCCTTATCAGGGTCGTTGGATATCTGGTTTTGCTTAGTCAAACCGTTTTGAATAAGAGTTGCGAGTGAACCTACCACATGCAAGTGGCTGAGTAGAGCAAATACAAGCCTCCGGCCATACTTGCGTGACCTGAGAAGGTCTTTCCAGTAAATCTGAGCAATGAGCAGCCACATGGGAATACGCGACTGAAGGCTATTCTCAATTCCAGACACAACCCAGTCAAGGTAATGATCTCGATCTAGCAACTGCTCTGAGTAAAGGTTCGTTGCTAAGCGGATACTGTATGACAGTTAGCTACCGTGCTTCTGGTACAATAAGCATGTCGACTTACGCATATGTGACTCGGCTTTTCCAGTCACTCTCACCAAACCCAGCAACAACGGCATCGACAAATTGCTCAACAAAAACGGTCCAGTCGCGAGCCCATTTCAGTTCACCACCCATAACAAAGGCACCATTGACACCCTTCCTCTTCAACCCCCTGATCTCATTGGCACCGACACACTTTGCTAACCAAACAGCTCGCTCGGCGGGAACATTCTTGTTCAAGCATTGGTCGAGTAGCGTTCTTCCGCGAATGCCGTGGGGAATTGTTCGGCTGAGGCGTCTTAAAGATATCGCGGGATTCGCAAGGTCCTTGAGCCAAACCTCTCTCTTCGTATCCGTGAGTGTGACTCGAGGTGGTGGTTTGAAAGTCGAGGGCGCATTGATCTGTCCTCGATGTCTGCGCTGAGTCAGAACTCCCATAAAAATAGTAGACAGTGCATTCAGGCCAGTCTTTTGCTTCAGAGCCGGAAAGATGGCAAGCTTAGCAGACGAAGTTTCGGGAACATTCAAGTTCACCTTATCCCATGTTCCTTTGGTGATCGCTTCGCTACTCCACTCGTCTTCGTAATGTGCTCCATTCCAGGGAAAGAAATCGGCGTATCCAGAGTTAAGACCTTTGCTGAAAGGGTCGACGGGATTTCGTACTGCAGTCTCGGGTCGGTTGGCTGAGAAGTATCGTGGCGCGACGGAGGGAATCTCGACGGTGTACGGCTTTGGCCGGGCATCTTTCTTGGCTGGCGCAGGCGCTGTCGCTGTAATTCGAGGAGCGAATCTCGGTTGTGAAGGTACTGGTCGGCGTGTTGGCATCGGCATCAAAAGGGAGCTGGCGCTGTCGGCAGGGCTGCCGACCATAGCTTGAAAGGGATCGGAATTGGTTATTCGCGAGGGTGTAAGAGACTGCGGCGATTCGGATGTAGGTAAAGAACTAGAAGAAGCATTGTGTGACAACTCGAGCCGAAGACGTGAGCCGCCTCTTCTAGGTGTTGTGTGATAACGATTAGGGGTAGCATCGCCGGCGTCGGCGGTTAAATCGATGAAAGAAGCATCTTTTCGAACTGGCGAGGCAGCCGCCATAAACTGCTGCTGATGAGATAATGATCGCTGCGGCGGGGGGCGCTGGACAGGTAACGATGATGAGCTCACGGAACGCTGAGGCGGCCGCGGATGGGCGCCCATTGTGGTCCGCGAGGTCATTTCTGGGTCGTGGGCGGAGGCGCCATTCCGAAAATTCTAAATAAAGGGATGTATCGACTTGTGTTCTATGTGATGACGATGGACAACCGCAGTAAACGCGACTCCTGGGAATGGTACTGTGATGTCCTACAGTATTCGGTGGCGCCTCAATACTCAAAGGTGAAATGGGGCTCAAGGTTTGCGTTCCTATAGTCGCGTTGTCGTTGATACGTGGTTTGTTGAGCCAGCCGCGCAACCAGAAGCATAAATGGACGAATAATCAACGTGATTCGGGAATCCGAACTCGATTGTTATCCATGCGTTCTATCATCCCCCAACTATCACAGCCGCCGTTGCCGTTGTTGTTCCGGGTCGATAGGATGGAGCCACGCACGCGAATGGTTCGACTCGGTGGAGTTTGGTTGTTCGAGTCAAAGAGGAGGAAGATACGGATGCACAAACTGGAAAGAATAGTGTCTAGATAGCGAAAGTATGTACACGAGCGGCACGGAACCCCGACCGAGAGCGGCAACTGTCGATGGATTGATTATGAGATGTACAGATGTGGATGGGGTCAGACGGGGCGAGGTAATGTTAGGTAGGTAGGTTGAGTTAGAGCGTTTCTGAGGTGAGGCAAGGCAAGGTTGGCAAGGTACTAACTTAAAAAGGCCCTCAAGAGACAGGAGTGGAGACGGAGGTAGAAACTACCAACGGAGAGATGGCTAATGTGCCGCGACAACAGGGCTTTTGCGTTACAGGACCACTTTAGACACTATATCCGCAAAGTACCAATTACATAGCTTCGATAAGTTTTACATGGATCTGCCCCCCCCCCCCCATCCGGGCTCTCAGCCGTCGCTTGGCCGGTCCCTTGAATCGTTTATTACGCTGGAACCCTGCCCGGACATTTTGAATTTGGAAAGGGTACGTAGGTAGGAATTGTTCGTCGGTTGTCTCTTGATCCTCGAGACTGCCCGTGCGGGCCCGACCCGAGCTACGGGCTTAGACTACGGCTATGGCTGCGGATAGGGACCGACGGGGTCTGGGACTGGGGAATCAATTCCATTACATGAGTCTTATTACAGCGCGAGTCTTGAGAGGAAGATCGATTGGGACAGACGCTGAGCGTCAAGTGGCGATACATCGTGACAGATGACTCGTGGCTGGTTTACGATATTATGCTAATCACCGAGGATTCCTGAACAACAAAGCCCTCTATGCGTACAGTGCTACGTGTTGGCTCTCCAAGGGATAAGCGGGTGAATCGCTTGTAAGGGATTGAGACTGACGGGCGGGCTGAGGTGAAAGCGTTCGGGTCACATCAGAGTGCATAACATTGTTGTGCTATTCAGGGGTTACAGTTGGCTACCTACCTGCTTGGCGATCAAATAACATCACAGCGCCCCCCAGCCAAAGGCCATCAACCCCGCTTGGAGGCACACAATCGCGCAGCTTAAGATTTCATAGAAGCATTTGCCTCGTGGAATGTGCGTTATCTCTTGGGGTCCGTACAGTTGCACAGCGCTTCCATTGTTGGGGGTGACTGATGAGAGGCCGCCTCAGGTGTCGTTTGGCTCTGGTAAAATATTATCAAATTTGCTTGCAGATCATACTCGTGCAAGCAAGTAAGTCAACTAGGAAATACATTGTGCTTAACCTGAGCACAATAATGAGTTTCTTTCTCTCAAAAGCTTGTCCCATATCAGTTGGACATGGATGTCAGCCATCATTTCTCGAGGTGCTTCCCATGACGGCATTCGGCCGGACGAGAGCGCTTCATTCGATGGCATATCACCTTTCCAACAGCTTTCAGCTCCCCCCTCTCGAGCCACGCCTAAGCGAATGGGATATTCCTATGTCAATCATCAACCGTCCACATTCACTTAGTTTAACCCCCAAGCCAAGCCATTGTAAATAATCGACCGATAGTTCCCCATCTAAGAACATCAGCGGCCAAGCCGTGGTCTGTGTCCCCACCAAAACAACTCCCCCTTGGCTGGCAGGCTGGCCCTTACTTTCTCTCTTCCCGGCGACATGGGCGTTGGGACTTGGGCTTCCGGGGATGGACACATCGGCGCTGACAAACAGCGAGATTTCTGCTGTAAGCCGCTCGCAAGCCCCGATGGCTGTGTAACTTTGTGAACGGCAGATAACCCTCACCGGTGACTTGATGACCATTGCGAAACTTGAAGTAAAATTGAATAAGTCTATTCGCTGGGATGATTGGACGAGCCTCTTTTGCCTCAGGGCTGAGAGGGGGACTCTATTGTGCGGATCATGGGGTTCAACTTCAATATAGTGCTGCTGTTGGCCCATGCCAGCCGCTCTCGGCTTGGCTAGCATTCGCTTCGTTTGACAGGGTCGTGCATTTGCGTTGCGGTGTGCCAGTTGATGCGGAGAAGATACCCGGAGATACGGGGTGAGTGTCTTATCAGCTCACATCCAACGCCATCCCATGCAAGACAAGCCTCTTCATGCATGTATCACGGCTAATTTTGCAGCACCAGGTCGA
Organism: Fusarium pininemorale; assembly: GCA_002165215.1. Taxonomy (NCBI): domain Eukaryota; kingdom Fungi; phylum Ascomycota; class Sordariomycetes; order Hypocreales; family Nectriaceae; genus Fusarium; species Fusarium pininemorale. The sequence continues at coordinate 801 of NFZR01000073.1, read as the reverse complement.
GCCTCCAGCCTCTCAAAACTTGTCTGCCAGCTGTTTGACTTCTTGGCAGGGTTGGAAAATAGTATAGTAATAGTAATAGTAATAAGAAATTAGTAATACTATTAAGAAAAAAGCCCTTAGTTTTACTATCTTACTATTACTAATTTATAAAAAAAAAATTAGTTATTACTATATTACTATTTAGTAATAGTAATAGTAAGAATAGTATTACTAATAGTAATACTATTCTTACTATTAATCTATTTTTAGAAAAGTTTAATATTTAATTTTAGAAATATTTTTTTTTAAAAGTTTATTAATAGTAAATTTAAAAACTTAAATCCTTTTTTTAATATAATTAAAATTAATAAAGTTATTATAAGTTATAATAAATAAAAAAGATTTTTACTTATTTTTTTAAGCTTAAGACCTTTTATAAAAATAAAAAATATTTTTTATTTTTCTTTAAATTATAATAATATTTATAGATCATATTATATTACTTTTTAACCTTTCTTTATTTAATTATAGTAATGCCCGCTCTTTTATAGAAAGATTTAAAAATAAAGTATTTATATATAATTTTTTAAAATAATTAAATAAATTATTTAAAAATTCTTTTATAATAGATTTATTTTTAAAAAGTATAAAACTTAAATCTTTTTTTTTATATAATTAAAATTAATAAAGTTATAATAAGTTATAATAAATAAAAAGAGATTTTATTTATTTTTTTAAGCTTAAGACTTTTTATAAAAATAAAAAATATTTTTTATTTTTCTTTAAATTATAATAGTATTTATAGATTATATTATATTACTT
>NFZR01000072.1:0-14296 GCA_002165215.1 Fusarium pininemorale | reverse complement strand
AGCTATATCTTTATTAATATAAGCCTTTAAAAAAGAAGAATTTTACTTTTATATTACTAATAAAAACTACTTTTATATAGATTTTTAATAGATTTTTTTAAATACTTTTTACTTTTATTAAAAAAGATATTTATATATTTATCTTTTTATAACTTAACTATATCTTTATTAATATAAGCCTTAAAAAAAGAAGAATTTTACTTTTATATTACTAATAAAAACTACTTTTATATAGACTTTATATAGATTTTCTTTTAATTTATTTAAAAAATTTAAAATCTTTTAATAAATCTTTTAATTCTTTCTTTTAAGTTTAACTTTTATATAGCTATATCTTTATAAGTTATTAATATAAAAATTCTTTTTTTTTACTTTTATATATAAAATAGCTATAAGATTAATAAAAAAAATTTAAAAAAAATAAAGCTTAACTATTTTCTAAAAATAGAATTAGTAATACTAATAGTATTACTAAATTTACTAAATTACTACTAATTACTAATTACTAATTTACTAATTAATTTTTTTTTCTATTACTAATTACTATTACTAATTACTAATAGAAAAAAACCCTTAGTAATTAGTAATTACTAATTACTATTACTAATTACTAACTAATTTACAACCCTGGTTGGATGGCCGTCGTACCGAATATCCAGAGGCACAGCTTCCGCAGCGTTACATTGTGTAAGCGAGGTTTGATGCAATCCAAGGATATCCCATGTCCACAGGGGCTCTGGGTAATGGTTCCGAAGCCACGGCTCAGGAACCAAGATATTTTTAAAGTTTCACAAATGAAAACGCGAGACTGACACCATCCATCGATTACAACAGAGAACAGAACAGAACAGCTCCCATCTCATCTGTTGGTTCAGCTGAGATCAAACAATGTAGATCTCTTTCCAATTCTAACCAAGATACGAGAGATTTATTGTCTTGATGCGCCATAAAACTACCTAAACCAAAGTAAATCTGCATCTTAAAACTCTGCTGCTCCAAGGCTCAAGCCATGTGTGTCATATCTCCCCTAGCTGCCAGGCCAGGCCAGGCCCCTCGCGCAAGCCACCACAGAACTAAACTCCTTCTAGACCTCGAGTGCATTTCCCAACACACCACTTTCCACTGCTGCAGCTCCAAAGTGCCGAAACAGCCCAGAGAAAGTGAGTGGGTGGGATAATTTACGATTCGATTCCAGAAGGGAAAGAAGAAAACTCTGTATCAGTGGCAGTCACGATAATAATAATAATCTGCTAACTGTGAACGTCCGTAGCTTCCGCACGGCTCACCCGTTCCGTTTCCGAGCTCACTTCTTCCTCCTCTTCCCACTCCCACTCGGTCGCCTTCACCCTGTGGAGTTGCATTACAGTCCGAAATCCTTTTAGTTCGAAGGGGGGGAAGAGAAAAAGCAGGAAAACGTTAGGTTTCATTTAGGTAGTAAATTAATACCTACCTTACCTTAGGTAGATAGCTTGGGCTTGGCTTTGTATAAGGAGTTTAAGTCACCCGCGATCCAAGTTTACGGTTTCCTCTAGTTTCTTGCTCTAAGGAAACAAAGATTTGATGGTGCAAGAAACCGTCTCTTTCATGGAGAACAGAGCAGAGTCTAACTAGACCTTACGCTCCATCTCGTTCGCTATGACGGACCCAAAAGTCGCCCAGGCTATTGCCGATGGACGAGTTCCCAAGGGAGTGACGGCGGCTTACCTCAACCAGTCCAAAGATGCACCCGCCATTGTGGGTATTATCTTGGTGACTTGTATAACGAGTATCATTGTTCTTGGCCGTCTTGCATCGCGAGCATTCCTCATCCGACGATTTGGCCTCGATGATTCTCTGACTTTGCTATCATGGGTATGTTCTTTGCTCTCTCTCTTAATTCTCCGACCCCCATCGCGGGTGTAGATCCCTCCCCACTGGTGTAGCATCGTCGACAAAACTGACAGATCGGTCAGGTTTGCTTGGTAGTATTCGTTGGCCTGTGCATCAAGCTCATCCAGCTGGGTTCTGGACGACATTTCGCCTATATCGAATATGTTCTCGACATGCCGACCATTGAATACACCGAAGTTCTCGACTTTGGCGCCCATATCGTCTATACCGTTGCGCTGTTGTTCTGTCGAATGTCCGGTTTGGCCTTCTATCACCGACTGTGCGCCGTACACGACCGTCTTCGACTCTCCATCAAGATCGTGTTTGGGATTCTGATCGCTGGTTTCTTACCGCAAGTTTTCCTTATCATCTTTCATTGTACGCCTGTTACGGGGCTTTGGCCGTATGAGTGGCAGCCTGATTTTGACAAGTATACTTGCTTGCAATGGGGACTGGTTTATAGCGTCAATTCGTCGGTGTCGCTGGTCTGCGACTTGTTGCTGTTTGGTATCCCAATTGTGATGCTTCGGGTATTGGAGATGCCAAGAAAGCGAAAGATTCAGTTGGGGTGCATTCTTTTGCCTGGTATTAGTGTCATTGGCATCTCAATTACACGGCTGGTGTTTGTCATTGAAGGGCAATGGAACGCTGACATGTCTTGGGCTTGTAAGTCAATCACATATCAGTAAGAGAACTTGTCTAACACCTCGCAGATAACCCAATGCTGGCCATTGAAGTCAGTGAGATCGGCGCCACTCTCATCGCCCTCTCAGTCCCAGGCGTCAAGCCCCTGTTCGACAAGTTCATCCTCCGACGAGACATCACCCAGGGCGAGAGCACAGGAAAGTCACGATACGCACAGCAACACAGCTCCAAGGGCGGCACAGCACTTCGATCACTCCACTTCCGCCCCGAACACGACGTCCTCACCAGTCGCGACACGTCTGCCGAGGGGATCAAGACGTATCGCAGCACGAAGAATGTATCGGCGGATAATACGAGTGAGAACAGTGCGGATGGCATTTTGGTGCAGGTGGACTTTAGGATAAAGGAGGATATGCAGGACTCCAAAAGTGGGAGCGATGCTGGGCGGTCGTGGAAATAATGGAATGGCCTGGGTTTCTTTGATGTGTGTTATGTATAAGTAAAAGTATTGGGATGGATTGCAAGCGATGACATTCAGGACGGCAATGATTGAGCGACTTTCTTCTTCTTCTTCATGAATACTCTTTATGATATGGTGATATTGGATTAAATTAACTTGACATTCCCTCATGTTCTGTGCCTCTTCTCTGCTTCTTTTGATGTTCGGTTCCTGAACCCTCCCTGCTTCTGTTCTAAATGACAAAAAGACTTGGGTAGCTTTAGTATATCTTAACCATCCTTTAGACCAGTTTATTTTCACACCCTGATCTAATGTCAGAAGCACCCTGCGGCCTGTCTCCCGACACGCTGGAACACGATCTTCAATGCGAACTGTCAGCATCCTTCCAACTTCAATGCACAAATTATTATGTGCACGTCAAATCCCACTTCTAGAAGGATTCATCTCTTCTTTCGTAACAGAAACATTTCTACCTTCCATATTCATTTCGTCTTCTCCATCAGAGACGGCATCAACGACCCGAATATGAAGAGCCATTATCAATCTGCGCGACTTTTCGAGCCTGACAATGCCTCGATCGAGTTTAGGCCTACCGTAAACCACAGTCCACTAAATTCTTTAGCGGCGCAGTCCGCTAAAAGCTTCTGTCAGGGTCCCCCTCCCCGTCTTGGCTGCCCCCGCCCATCCCGGCTTGACTGATCCGTGGTAATCTTTCCAACAAATGCGAGGGAACCAGTGACCATGACATGGGGAATTGTTGAATGCAAGGCCATGACATGACATTTTCTTTAGTTCAGTTGGCGACGTTGTCTAGCGGCCGAATGGGTTCCCGCAGCCTCCGCCTTCGCCGATTCCCAAGTTCGCCGCTGGGGCAGCACCCTTGTAGGAGTAATTAATTAATTAATGAATGTGCATAGCTTACCTTACCTGTCTAGGGAATAAACAAAACAGCTTCTATTCCCTCCCTCTCTTTGCTCTGAACACCACAGCCTTTGCGTTGCTCATCAAGTACTGTTCATCATGAAGCTTCTCGGGTTGTCGTTGGCCACGGGCCTCATCGCCCAGGGCGTGAGCGCTACACCTAAGCAGTCCAAGAATGAGCCTCTGTTCGCGATCCAGCCCAACATGATCCCGTTGGAGAAGAATGCTGGGTCGCCTGATTTGTTCCCCATGCCTGACTGCAATGGCTTCAAGCTTGAGGAGGCTACTTTCACGGAGATGCAGGATGCTATGAAGGCTGGCAAGCTTACTTCTGTCCAGCTTGTGACTTGCTACCTTATGCGCACGTATCAGACCAAGGAGTACCTCAAGTAAGTCTACTGAAAAGGCCAATTGCATGGCCAATTGATGCAATTGATACCTTGAACACAGCTAACATTGCGCAGCTCTGTTCTCCAGGTCAACCCCGATGCCTTCGCCATCGCAGCAGAGCGCGACGCCGAGCGCGCAAAGGGCAAATGCCGTGGTCCTCTGCACGGCATTCCCTTCACTGTCAAGGACAACATCGCCACCAAGGACAGTCTCGAGACCACCGCCGGCAGCTGGGCGCTCCTCGGCAACGTCGTCCCCCGCGATGCGCACGTCGTCAAGAAGCTTCGCGACGCCGGCGCTGTCCTCTTCGGCAAGGCTGCTCTCAGCGAGTGGGCTGATATGCGCAGCAACGATTACTCTGAGGGCTACTCTGGGCGTGGTGGTCAGGTTCGCAGCGCTTACAACTTGACTGTTAACCCTGGTGGCAGCTCTTCTGGTAGTGCTGTTGGTGTTGGTGCGAATGCGATTGCGTTTTCGCTCGGTACTGAGACCGATGGCAGTGGTGAGTTTTACTGAAGCTGTATTCTGTGGATTGCGCTGACGGTGTCGCAGTTATTAACCCCGCCAACCGTAATGCCCTCGTTGGTATTAAGCCTACTGTTGGTCTTACTTCTCGCGCCGGCGTCATTCCCGAGAGTGAGCACCAGGACTCTGTTGGTTGCTTTGCCAAAAACGTCAAGGATGCTGCTCTTGTTCTTGATGCTATCTACGGCGTTGATAAGCGCGACAACTACACTGAGGGCCAGAAGACCCCCAAGGGCGGTTATGCGAAGTACCTCACTGATAAGAAGGCTCTTAAGGGTGCTACCTTTGGTCTTCCCTGGAAGAGCTTCTGGGCCCTTGCCGATGAGGACATGCAGTCCCAGCTTCTCGAGCTCGTTGAGCTGATCAAGTCTGCTGGCGCCACCATCATCAATGGCACTGAGATCACCAACTACGAGACCATTGTCAGCCCTGATGGATGGAATTGGGATTACGGCACTACTCGAGGATTCCCCAATGAGTCTGAGTATACCTACATCAAGGTCGACTTCTACCGCAACATCGAGACCTACCTCAGCGAAGTCAAGAACACTAATGTCCGCAACCTTGAGGACATCGTCAAGTAAGTGCGCTGGGTATCAATTGTCCGAGTATCACTAACCATTTCAGGTTCAACAAGCAGTACGATGGTGTTGAGGGTGGCTACCCGTATAAGGACGGTAAGGGAATTCCCGCTTTCGCCTCCGGCCAAGACGGTTTCCTCGCCTCTCTCAAGTCCAAGGGCGTCCAAGACGAGAAATACTGGCAAGCCCTCGAGTTCTGCCAGACCTCTTGCCGCAAGGGTATCAACGACGCTCTCACCTACAAGGGCAAGAAGCTCTCCGGTCTTCTCGTCCCTCCCCAGGTCGCCCAGGCTCCTCAGATCGCCGCCCAGGCCGGTTACCCCGTCATCACCATCCCTGGCGGTTACGCCAAGGACTCTGGAATGCCCTTCGGTCTCGGAATCATGCAGACTGCATGGGCTGAAGCTGAGCTTGTCAAGTGGGCTAGCGCAATTGAGGATCTCCAGCGATCTACTGATGCTCCCTCGAAGCGTCGTCTTCCCAAGTTCCTTGGATACCTCGAGCGCAACGTTCCTGTGCCCTTTTAAGCCGTGAGCCAATTGATGCGCATTTTGGATCGTACATAATAGTAGATAGCAATACGTAACTTTTAATGATATTATGGCTGAAGCCTCAATCAATGCCTACGGTCGCAATCGGACTTGTGTAACAGAGGACATTCCATGATAGAGCCAAGCTGAACTCTCGATGACGCACTTGAGTAGAACGCGAGCAGCCATGTTTACGGAAGGGGGACAACATTTCTGTAAAAAGAATTTCATGTCAAGTCAAAATATTGAATGACGTAGAGCCAAAAGGTGAGGTCCTACCCGGGTTCGAACCGGGGACTTCGGAAGAATTTGAATGGTGATCAAAATCCAACGTCCTAACCACTAGACTATAGGACCTTGGGTAAGATGGCAGGCTCTAAAAGAAGTTTACAAGCCAATTCACGCCACACTGGAGTAAGCGGCAAAAAGCGAGGTCCTACCCGGGTTCGAACCGGGGTCTTCGGAAGGCTTCTGAGAGTATCAAAATCCGACGTCATTACCACTAAACTATAGGACCAGACAATGCAAAGGCGTCAAGATGTGGTGCTTATATACGCCACTCGCACGTGTTAGCGACGCCAGACCAAGGATTCCTGGTGTTCTTTACTTACTTTTAATGGAAAAATATCATCAAGATCAATGTCACTCAGTTTTCGGTTTGGTATCTCACATTCTTCATTAAATGTTCAAATAGGGTTCAGTACGATGTTTGTCAATTGTGCTCTCTGTCTAACAGTCTACTCCACGACCCAGAGTCCTACTCCAGATCGGTCTGTTCAAAACTCCGAAAATATCACTTACCATATCCTTTGTGTATCAAATGTTTCAAGCAACCTCCTATATACTTAGTCCAGCTAAAGGCGAGCCCCTAGACGTCATCAACACTCACCCGTGACCCTCGACAACTTACCCTTCATAAGACTCCTCCTGATCATAAGGACGCATCTGGTACCAACCGTTTTCCTTGATCTGATTCTTCACAGCCGGAGGGAGTACTTCGACTGGCTCGCGACGGAGAAAGCCCTCATCCTGAAGACGCGCGACCAAGTTCTCAGGCTTGGGAAGACGGACCCGGACGGTAAGCTGCATGATGTCACCGAAGACAGTGAAGGCGTTGCGGCCATAGACACGGTCGAGGCCATCACGGAGGCGATCTAGACCGAAGACCAGAGTTGGGTTGATGTTGTGTTCGTAGGTTTCGCGGCCGCGAGGGGTATTTTTACGTTCAAGGCTGTCACTGCGATCATGACATTCACGGCAGTCTTCGTTGCGTTCGCGGTCACGGTCACGGTCACTGTCGCGGTTGCGTTCGCTGTCGCGGTTGCGGTAGCGCTTGAGTATCTCAAAGACCATGATTCCGGCTGAAGTAAGAGAGATGAGTCAAGATGAAGTTGCTGAATGCTGGTGGTGAGTATGTACTGATGATGACAAGTTGTGTGATAGCAGTGGATGGAAACCCAATGTGAGTGTTGGTAAGTGGAAAAGAGATGACTGATAGGGAGAGGACGAAGAGGTGCAATATAAATGAAAATCGAACAGTGCAATCTGACTCGTCTTGTGTGACTGTTCTTCAGCTTCACTGTTGTATCGAGGCCGGTACAGGTCCTGCAATTCGATTAGAGACTCTGTTCTATGCACTGCTGTTTGTTCGCAGAACACTAAGTACTCTTAATCATCCAAACAACAATTTGATGTTCGTCCGACCATTGACAAGTCCACTGCGGCGCCTGAATATGGAAACCAAATAAGAAACTAATCTCATTGTCAGTATTCAAGCCACCTTTCCCTTGTTCACACCGCCAACTCCAACCCCAGCCAAGAACAAAGCCCTCACAACAGCAACCCAACCAGTGAATAGATAGTTTCCCCAATCTTGCCATCTGAACATTGACAACTCAGACCGACCCTGTTGTCTCATGCTGACAAAGACACTGATCAAGATCGCAATGTCGATGAGAAGTACGCCGCCAATGACGACTCTCCATACTTTGATGTCTGAGCTAACTCTTAGAAGGACTGCCAGCATGATGGCGACAAACGCGTATAGTGCAGCGAGTTGGTGGAATAAGAAGGCCTGGTCTGGATTGTACGCTGACATGCTCAGTGGGATGAGGCCATCGAGAATGAATTCGGGAGTGAAGATGAGAGCGTAGACGGTTGGGAGGACGGTCAGTGGATCAACCCAGGTGAACCAGATGCGGTAGAACGTATGGACGTTGAGTTCAGACATGGTAGCTACTTTGGCGGGTTCTTTCTTTCAAGTAAAGTGAGATAAAAGAATCAGCCTGAAGAGAGAATTTATAGGAAGCAAATCGTTTCCTGTGGGGTAGCGTCAGCAGAGGTGCGAGACCAGATTGCGCATTTCGTCTTATGTCAGCTGACAACCAGAATTCGGAGCATTCCCATATAAGGCAGGCTTCCTACTCAAGAGACGAGAATGGTCAAGAAAGGTCTTTCTGTTGTTCAAATTCTTCCTATGCCATGGAATTCATCCGCTTATTGAAGGATGTGGGTGATGCTAGTGTCCAAGCTATCAGGGCTAAACCACCACTCAAGTACTCCAGCCCAGGACATCTCTATCCATGTGAGTCCTCCCTCAGTCTCTGGAGGTGCGACCCTTACGGCAGCTGCAAATGAAGGTAGTTGCACAATCAACCCCGGCCTGGTACCAACAAAAAGCCCCATTGAATCGCTTCTTGTAAGCGGCGTCTCAGCCCAGTCAAACCGAAAGCACCCAACGCTAGCCTCACTACCATCAGTGTACCGGAACAGTAGCCCAGTCACCTTCTTGTAGGGAGTTTCAACTAAACGGCTGTTTTCCAAGTCAAAGTCTCGGATCACGCCCATATCCTTCTCATTCTTGCTCTTGCAGACAAGGACTTCTGTGATGTTTTCCAAGGACGCGGAAGAGTAGTGTAGAGTCCGGAGCGGGTTGAAGCGTGGCATGGTACCAATTGGTGTTTGTCTCAATAAAAGGGCGGCTGTATGATTGTCTAGTAATGTTGGTGCTGCTATCAGAGGAATTCTATGATCCGAGGGAGAGAAGAAGACTTGAAGTGGAGCGTTCGCAGATGTCTTCGCTACCAGGCTCCAGTGACGATGTTTCCAATGTTACGAGAATTGTCCATGGTGGTCTGTAAAACTTCCAGCAACAATGTTTCGACCTTTGCTCGTAACAAGCTGAGGTATCGTCAGTTGAGTGGCTTATTGATTCTGAGAGTGATGGAAAACTTTGCCGCAAGAGCTATATCACTGGGTCTCTTGTATTTTATCAATCCCCATGGTGTCGACAGATGATATTGCAAACCGCCCTCACCTTAAGATAGGAGGGGCCAGCCTTTAAAATACCTAGCCTATAGGTATCTATAGGTACCTATCTTAAAAAGGTAAGTACTTAAAAATACCTATTTTAAATACCTACCTATAGGCAGGTACCTAGATAATATAATTATATAAATATAAATACTTATAAGTAAAATTTAATAATAAATTAATATTTAAATAAAAATCTATAATACTTATAATATAAGTAATTAAAGTTATTTATAATAATTAAATATAATAATTACTTTAAATTAGTAATAAATAAGTATTTTATAAACTTTTAACTTTTTATATTTTAATAAATTACTTAAAGAAAAATATAAAATAATAATAATTTAATTATTACTTTACTTTTTAAGTTATTTTTTACTTTACTTTTTACTTTACTTTTTAAGCTATTTTTTACTTTACTTTTTAAGCTATTTTTTAAGCTATTTTTTACTTTACTTTTTACTTTACTTTTTATTTTATTTTTTATTTTACTTTTTATTTTTATTTAAACTTTTATTTTTAAGTATTAAAATAAAGTTATTTTAACTTTTAACTTTTTTTTAAAGCTTTAAATTTTACTTATTTTTACTTTTACCCTTTTTTTTAAGTTTTAAGTTTTATATATTTTTATTATTATTAAAAGTATTTTAAAAACTATTTACTAGGTTATTTAAACTACTTTATTAATTAAACTTTTATTTTTACTATTTTTAAAGTTTAGTATTTTTTATAATATATACTTAATTTAATATATATTTTTTCCTTTTTTTAATTTAAACTTTTTTTATATTTACTTAATTTTATATATACTATTTAACTTATATATTTTAATTAAAAAATAAAAATAATATAATAGTTTTTAAATTAATTTAAAGCTAAAGGTAATTATTTATAAAGTTTATTATAATATATTAAATATAATAGTATATTTTTTTTTTTAAATAGTTTTATAACTAATATAAATAAAAAGAAAATTAATACTTAAATTTAAAATTAATTATTATAGCTAATTATTATATTAAATTACTATAAATAATATTACTATTAAAAACTTACTATAAAAAAGCTTTAATTATTTCTTTTAAAGTATTAATATAATTAAATATAATATAAATAACTTAATTTTTATTTATATTATAAAGAAGTTTATAAATAAAATAAATAAATAAAATATATTAAAAAGTAAGCTAATTACTTATAATAATTACCTTTTTATAATTTTTTATTTAGTAATTTATAATAATATTAAATAAAAAAATAATAATATAAATAAAATACTTACTATAAATAATAATAAAACCCTTTAAATATAATTTTATTTTTATTTTTTAAGTACTATATATACTTTTATTAATAATAGACTTTTAAGGTTATTTATTAGTAATAAACTTTTAAGGTTTTTTATTAGTAATAGTCTTTTAAGGCCTTTTACTATTAATAGTTTTTTAAGCTTTTTACTAAATAAAGCTTTTATTACTAGCTATATTAAGTAATTAAAAAATTATTAAGACCTAACTTTATAAAAGGTCTTATTATATAACTAAGAAATATATTATATTTTAAATAATTAATTAAAGTAAAATATATACTATAAAAATAAGAAAAATTAAAGCTTTTAATTAATATACTTACCTAAGTAAAATATAAGGAATTAAGTAAGTCCTATATATTAAAGTTTTTCCTATAAACTTTAAATATTTCTTACTAAAGAAATATTAGTTAAAAGATTATATAACTTAAGTTACGTAATAATTATATAATAAGGATTATATATATTAGATTTTTACCCCTTAGTTAAATAATTTATAATATACTAAGAGAAACCTTACTTTCTTATTTAAGCTTTATAAGCCTATTAAAGCCTAGCGCTTTCTAAATTAAAAAAAAAGTATATTATAATTTTCTTTAAATTTTAGTAGTTTTTATAATAGTTAATTTATTACTATTAAGGCTACCTTTCTTTAGAAATTATAATACCTACTCTTTAGGATATCTATATATATTCTAGGTTTTTTTACTTTAAGAACTTTTTTTTCTTTAGTTTATTATTAACTTCTTTATTATATAATATATATTATTAAATTTAGAAAAATTTATTTTATTTAATAGACTTACTTTTATCTTATAAATCCTACCCTATACCTTACTATTTAGTAGTTATAACCTTTTACTTTTCTAATACCTTTACTTTCTTTTTATTAATTACTATAGTATATTTTACTACTTATAGTAAATTTATAAGCTATTTTATATAAGCCTTAATAGGTTATAAGCCTGGTAATATACCTGCTATTATAAAAGAAAAATATTTAGAAAATAAAAAAACTTTTACTATTTTTTTATATATTCCTACCTAGGATTATTCTTTTTTAACTATACTTATTAAGGTTTATTTTATTTTAAAAGAATTTAAAAATATAGCTTTATTTCTTTATAACTTTTATTTTAAAAATAAGCTATTTATTTTAAATTTAAAAATATAAAAGCTAGTCTTTATAAGCTTTTTTATTATTTAGAATATATATTATAAGGCTAAATAGTTTAAAAAATACTTTATTAAAATTAAAGAATTTTCTTTTCCTTAAGGTAAATTATAAAAAAAAAACCTCTTTTTATAACTTATAACTAATAATATACTAGATTTAAAAATCTAGGAATAATACTTAAAAGAAACTATTTATTATAAAAAGAAAAGGTATTATATAACCCTTTTTTATATATAACTATAACTAATATCTTTAGAAGGACTTAGTTTAGATAAATATAAAAATAATTCTTAAGTATAATAATATTCTTTTATTTTCTATATATTTCTTAAAAGCTAATATATATTTAAAAAATAACTAAATATAATATTTTTCCCTTAAAAGGAAGTAATAACTATATAACTTAGGCTTTAAGACTTTAAGCTTTTTTAGCTAAGGAAAAACTATTTTTTACTATTTTAGTAAATAATAGTCCTGCTAATAAAAGTAAAGAAGTTTTAGCTAATATAAGATTATATCTAGAAAATAGCCCTTTATTATAAATAAAATACTATATTATTACTAAAAAGGCTTAGGATTCTTTAAAAAATATATATAATTCTTCTGGATTTACTTTTAAATTCTTAATTATAAAAGAATTTTTTAACCTTAATTTAAGTAATTTTTTTACTATAAAAGAATATTTAAATAAGGTAAAAAAAGTAATAAATAAATTAAAATCTAAAGATATTATTATACCTAGAAAAGTAATTATAACCTGGATTTTAAATAATCTAGATAATAATTACTTTTTTTATATAACTAATATCTCTTAGGCTTTAAGAAAAGACCCTAATTCTTATACTATAGAAAATCTAACTTCTAGCCTTATAGATAAGTCTAAAAGGCTATATAGTAAAGATTTTAAAGTATATTTATTTAATAAAAATACTTATAAAGGTAAAAAACCCTAGAAAAAGAAAAAAATAACTAATAAATACTCCTATTATAAAATTATAAAATATTTAAATAAAAACTACTATTTTCTATACCTTAATAAGGCTCTTAAGAATTTTAAAGTTAAGGATAATAATAAGATTATAAAAACCTATAAAAATCTTAAAAAGAATAATTCTAAGCCTAAAAGGGAAATAAAAGATAAAAATATAAAAAAACTTCTTATAGCTAAAGTAACTAAAAAAGAAAGGAAAAAAGAAAAAAAAAAAAAAATCTCTATTTAAAATAGATTTAGATTTTAAATATACTTTTAAATATAGCTCCCTAAAGGTATATAACCCTATTTTATTCCTAAAAAAGTAAAATACTAATAAAAATAAAATAAAAACTTTAATAAACTTTTTATCTAAAGATTTAAAAAGAAATCTATTAAAATATAAAGTAAAAAGTCCTATTTATAACTATAAAGAAAATATTACTAATTTTATCTAGAATATAAGTACCTCTAGGTATATAGTATTTAATAAAAATTTCCTTATTAATTATAAATTAATAAATACTAAAGTTAACTAAGGAAAAGCTACTTTTATAGTAATAAAAGAAAAAGGAGATTTAATAGTTAATTTTAATAATAATAATAATAAATTTATTTTATATAACTATTATTATATACCTAAAATAGGAGTAAATATTATAAGCTATTCCTTTTTACTTAAAATAACTTTTATTATTAAAAAAAATAATTTATACCTTTTAAAAAAGAATAATCTTCTAGCTATAAGATATTTAAAGGATAAACTATATAATATACCTTTAAAGATATATAAAAATAATTATAATAATAATAAAATACTTATTACTTTATTAATAAATAAAACTAATATTTATATAAATATATATAAATTATATTTAAAGCTAAGGTATCTTTACCTTAAGACTTTATAAAAGATTATTTTTAAAAATAATAATAATAATAATAATTATAAATATTATTATAAAATAGAAAATATAAAAAAAATAAAAAAATATAAAATATACTTTAAAGCTAAAGCTATTAATAAAATAAATAAACTATCTAATAAAACTAAATATAAATATTTAGATAAAATAATTAGTAATATTTAAGGACCTTTTAAAATACCTACCTATAATAACTATACTTATTTTATTACCTTTATAGATAAGATAACTAGATATTTAAAAGTTTATTTAATAAAATATAAATCTAAGATTTTAAATAAATTTAAAATATTTAAAGTAAAAATAAAAAATAATTCTTATAATATAACTATAAAGGAATTCTTTTCTAATAATACTAAAAAATATATATATAAAATAAAACCTTATTATATTTATAAAGGTATTATTTATAATACTAGTCTTCCTTATACTAAAGAACCTAATAGTACTATAAAAAGGATAAATAAAACTATATTAGCTATAATTAGGGCTTTATTATTTATAGCTAATTTACTTACTTATCTATAAGGTAAAGCCTTAAAAGCTACTATATATATATATAATAAAAGCCTATATTTTACTTTAAAAAATAATTTAAGTCCTTTAAAAGCTAAGGATAATATTATATTAAATATAAAAGATTTATATAATATAAAAACCTTTAGCTTTATAGTATAT
>NFZR01000071.1:0-15034 GCA_002165215.1 Fusarium pininemorale | reverse complement strand
CTACTATTTATAAAATATAATAGCCTTTTCTATAAATATTAATAAAAGCTATTTAATAAAATTATTTTTTTTATAGCTTATAAAATACTTTTTATATATTATTTATAAAAAATGCCTTATAGCTTTAATTTAGCTTATATAAAAATATTTTTATAAAAAAAAAACCCTTTAAGCTAATAACTATAAAGAGATAATACTACTTATATATTATAGCTTTAATATTTAATTCTTAATATATATTTTTATTCCTTTTAAAAAAGTATTATATATTATACTAATTTATATTTTATTTTAATAACTTTTTTAAAACTATTTTTTTACTTTAAAAACCTAAAGCTTTTTTTTTAACTATATAATTTAAAAAATATTATTAATAGTAATTTTATTTATATAGTAATAATATAACTTATAACCTTTATTTTATTTATATTAAATCCTAAGTTTTTTAATTTACCTTTATATTAAGTTAACCTTAGTAACTATAAGTACTTAATAATATTAGTAAATCCCTAATAATAATAAATACTACTATAAAAAATAAAATACTTTAAGTATTTTTATATTAATATTAGTTATTTTATTAATACTTAGCCCTTTTTTAATTTATTTTATTAATCTTTTCTTTTTTATAAAGCTAGTACTTATATAGTAAAGGCCTTATCTATATAATAATAAAATTACTTAGAAAACCTAAATACCTAAAACCTTAAAATTATTTATATTAAGGCCTATAATTATAATAAAGACTTATTCTTAATTATATTTAGTAACTATAGCCTATTTACCTTAAATTAGCTTTTATTACTTACTATTTATAATAGTCTTAAGGCTAACCTTACCTTTAAAATTAAAAAAAAGTAATATTTATCTTTATAAAATACTATTTATTTTACTTAGTAAGTATATAAAAATTACCTTTATATTATATTTATTACTTATTACCTTTTAAGCTATAGTATTTATAAAAAATTTACTTTTTACTTTAATATTCTTTTTTTTATATAGTATAATAGTAAGCTAAAAAAACTACTTTTTAGCTTTTTTTACTAATTATTACTAACTATTTACTTTTTTTATTTTATAATCTTTACTTATTTTTTTAACTTTTTTTTTATATTATAATCCTTATAATTTATTATTTTACTTAACTTTCTTTTTTATAAAACTTTAATTATATTAATAAGTTACTTTAAATTAAAAAAACCTTTACTTACTTAATAATTCCTTACTTTTTATTTTATATAGTTTTTTTAAAAACTTTTTATTTACTTTTTAACTAGTAAAAAAACTAATTTTTTATAAAATAAATAAATATAAAAAAAGAAGTAATTTACTTATAATTAATATACTATATATATTTAATTTTTATATTAAGGCCTTAATCTTTAAGCTATTATTTAATAGTATAATATACTATAATTACTAAATAATTTATTTAATTAAAATTCTAGGCTTTTTTATATATAAGCTATTTAGTATATTTATATATCTTTATTACTATTTTAATACTATATACTTTTTATATAAAGTATTACTAGCTTTATTACTAAGGTATTTAGTTAAAATTATTAGTTTTTTATATTTTTACTTTAAGCTACTTTTATATTATTAAGCTTAAATAAAAATTTATAATAAAAAGCCCTTAAGTTTACTATTTAAGTAATTTTATATAAATATTAAAAGTTTATTTTATTAACTTTAATAATACTTTATATAAACTAAAGAATTTTATTACTAACTAGACTTTAATATATAAAGGTAAACCTTAATATTAAAGTAAAAAGTATTATTAATATATAAATTTTATATAAAATCTTAAATAAGGCTTAGGTTTTTTATTATCTTTTACTTACTTTTATTTTTAACTCTGCCTTTATAAATTACTATAAAATAATTTAGTTATAGTATAAGTTTATTATTTTTAAGCTTTTTAGCTTTAATATAAAACTTAGTATTAAAAAGACTTTTTAAAAAAAGCTTTTTATTAAACTTTTTACTATATTTAAAACTAATTAAAAAGATTATTATTTTACTAAGTTATTTTAAAATTAACTTTAGCCCTATTTTAGTACTTATATTTAAGCTTTATTTAAAAATAAACTTATTAAGCTTATTTTATTTATTTAAAAAAAAAATAAAAATATACTTAAAGTCTTTTATATTAAGATTTATATACTAATTTTCCTTTTACTAGTAAATATAATATTTAATACCTTTAAGCTAATCTTTTCTTTTTATAAGAAATTACTAAGGGTATTTAACTAAGAAATATATATTAAAGGCTATTATAGTTATTTTATTAAAAATATAACTATAACTTTATAGAAAATTTAATATTAAATAATAGCTAAAATAGAATTTATTATTAATATAAAAAAAATAGCTAAAACTATTTATTTTATAATTTTAATACTATATAGTAAAGTTTTTAATTTACTATATAATATTAATTATTAATATTTTTAGTATTTTATAAACTTTTAGCCTTTTAATATTAATTTTATTATAAACTATATTTATAATAAAAATCCTATTTTTTAAGTTATTAAAAACTTATTTTACTTAAATAAATACTAGTTATTTTTACCTATAAGATAACTTTTACTTTTATTTATAAAATTACTATATTATAACTTTTTAAATAATTTATAGTTATTTTAACTAGTAAGGGAATTATTAGCCTTTTTCTTTAAGGCTATTTTAATAAAAAAAAATTTTAAGTTTAAATTTTTATTTAAACTTAAAGGTAATAAGGGGATTTTTAGTAATTTATATACTTTAAAAAATAAATAACTTTTATAGTATTTTAAGTAGTAGCCTAACTAAAAAATTAAAATAAAAAATACTTAGGCTAGTAATTATAGTTTTAACTTTAAATTTATAAATTTATTAAGTTTTAAAAAAAAGGACTTAAAGTTTAGTAATTTAAGGAAATAATAATTTTTAATTCTTTACTTTAATTAAGTTTTTTTAATTATATTACTTTTTAAATTTAAATTTAAGTTTAAATTTACTTAATATTTTCTTTATTATTAGTAAAGTTATTTAGCTAGTTAAAAAAGCTAGTAATATATATATTTTTTAATTTATAACTAATTAATTAAGTTATACTTTACTTATATACTTACTAAGGATATTTTAGTAAGCTATATATTAAAATTACTTTATAAATTACTTTTTATTTTTTATAAAATTTATTTATATAAAAAAATAAAAAAATTAACTTATAGTTATTAAACTATAAAACTATTTTATATACTTTTTTTAAAAAGTTATTAAACTAACTATTTTAAATAAAGTAAATTAAATAGTAATACTTTTATTAATATATAATACTTATAGTAGCTATAAAATATAATTAAAGTTAACTATAAAGTAAGTAACTTATACTTATAATATAATTTTATATTAAGTATATTTTAATTATAATAAATTATAAGTAAATATAATTTTAAATATATTTTTATTAAATATACCTTAACTATAATAAATTATAAGTAAGTATAATTTTAAATATATTTTTATTAAGTATACCTTAACTATAATAAATTATAAGTAAGTATAATTTTAAATATATTTTTATTAAATATACCTTAATTATAATAAATTATAAGTAAATATAATTTTAAATATATTTTTATTAAGTATACTTTAATTATAATAAATTATAAGTAAATATAATTTTAAATATATTTTTATTAAGTATACTTTAATTAAAATAAATTATAAATTAGCTTAGGGTTTTTATAAGTTTATATATAAGTTTTTTTTTTTTAAGGCTTTTATTTATTAAATAACTATATAATACTACTTTATATAGCTTTTTTTTCTTTAAGGCTTTTATATATTAAATAACTATATAATATTACTTTATATTTTTTTAAGTTTATAAGTTAGCCTTAAAAGGTATATTTAAGTATCTTTAAAGTTTAATATAATTTAAATATTAATTACCTTTTAGGGGGCAAAGCTTTATTAAGTTAATATTATTAAGTTAGTAGCCTTATTTACAGCCTAAACCTTATTATAAATAGACTAGCTTAGGAGCCTTACTTACTTTTTAGCTAGCTTAAATCTTCCTTTTATAATTTACTTTAAAAAATATACTTTAATTATTTAATATATAATAAGTTATTTAACCTAAATACTTTTTAATTATAACTACTAATAATATTATAGCTATACTATTACAATACCTACTATCTAAAAAAGCTAGTAACTAGCCTACCTTAGCCTAGTATATTAAATAAAAAATAGTAATATAATTAATATAATTAAAAGGGCTTTTATAAAAAAGAAAAAAAGTAAAATTAATAGCCTTTATAAGCAGGCCTTAAAAATTAAAAAAGCTTAAAATAAAATAGATAATACTAATAGTATTAAGTTAGTAGCCTTTAGTTATAAAATCCTTTTACTTATATACTTTTTTTATAAATAATACTATTTTATTAAAAAGACCTTTTTTTTTAATAAAATAAAAGAACTTAATAAGCTAAAAGGTAAGTTACTTAAAGGGATATATTTAAGCTATAAGGACTTAGTATTTATTATTACTATTTATAATAACTTATATAATAAGTAGTTTAAGGCTATTAAAAAGTAAGTAAAGAGGTTAATAAAAAAGGTTAACTTATTAAAAAAGTAATAGTTTATTTATAGTATTAAATTATAAAAATATAAAGATAAAGGAAATAGTATACTATAAAATTAATAAAAAAAAGGTAATTATAGGGTTTTATAAAAGGAAAATATATTAAGTTTTATATAGGTTTAGAAGCTTAAAGTTAAAAACCTAAAGTTATAATATTAATATAATTAATAAAAAAGGCTAATTAACTATATAATAAAGTATATAACTATTATACCTAAAATATTAATATACTATTAATATAAATAGGAAAATATTACTTTATATAGCTTTTTTTCCTTTAAGGCTTTTATATATTAAATAATATTACTTTATATAATTTTTTTTTTTTTAAGGCTTTTATATATTAAATAATATTACTTTATATAGGTTTTTTAATTACTTTATACTTTTTAACTTTAATATAAGTTATTAAGTTAAATTTATATATTAATTAAGGCTTTAAATAAATATATAGTTAGCTATTTATATATAAAAAAGTTTATATATAAGTTATAATATTAAATAAATATAAAGTTAATAATTTATAATTAGTAATATTTTTAATTAAGTTATAATATTAAGTTAGCTATTTTTTTTTAATTATATTTACTTACTTATTATATATTAATTACTTTATATATAACTTATAGCTTAAAATAATAAATTAATTTTAAGTAAATATATATTAGTTATTTTAAACTTTTTTTTACTTTTTTTTTATTAAACTTTATATTAAATAAAAATATAATTAAAAAAATATTTTAAGTAAATTACTTAAAAAAGTTAATACTTTTTTAAATTTACTTATTTAAAGTTTTATTAAACTTTTATAATTTTTTTTTTTTAAAATAAAATTTTTTTTTATTTAACTTTTTTAAATTAAGTAACTTAAGTAAGGATTAATATTAATAAAAGTAAATTTATAATATAATAATTTTTAAAAAAGTATATTATAATATAAATTTTTAAAAAGATTTATAAGTAAGGAAAATAAAAACCCTTTTTTTAAAGTAAAATATTAAAGTATTTATATACCTTAGTATATTTTATACTTATATAATAAATAGGCAGTTTAATCCGGGTCAGGGTTAGGTTAAACTTACGCAGTCTTACAGGCAGGGCAGGTTAAGGTAATAGAAGGCAGTTAAAAGTACATAGTAAGGGCAAAAGATATTAGATTTAGATATACTTTTCTAAAAGATAGTAAGTAGATAGTTAGGTAGCTACTAGTAATATAAAGATAGATTTTAAAGGTAAAGGGGTATTTAAAAATTAATTAAAAGGAAGGAAAAAGAGTTAAAAAGGGTTAGAAAAGATAAAGTAAGTGTAAGGACTAAGATAGTATAGCTAATAAAAAAATTAAAAAGGGTATAATATTTATAAAGTAGGGAGGGATAGTAAATAAAAAAATCGAAAAGAGTGTAATATTT
The DNA here is from genome assembly GCA_002165215.1 of Fusarium pininemorale. NCBI lineage: Eukaryota > Fungi > Ascomycota > Sordariomycetes > Hypocreales > Nectriaceae > Fusarium > Fusarium pininemorale. Next base: position 8,974 of record NFZR01000071.1, on the reverse strand, counting down.
ATAGGGCAGTAGGAATAGGAATAGTTTATAGTAAATATAAAAGATACTATTAAGGCTAATAGATAGGGCATAATAAGAAATAGACTATAATAAGATAAGGTAAGATAAAATAAGATAGAATAAAATAAAAAAAAGAAATATAATGTAATTAAGTAAGAAAGAAAAGGGAAAGGAAAAAGTAATAGGTATATAAAGTAGTAAGGAGGTAATAGCCCTGGCTAGCTAGTAAGAATAATAAGGTAAGGCTAAGGCTAAGGAAAGTAAGGACAGAAGTAAGGCTAGCTTATAATAAGTATAAGCTAAGCTAATTAGAAATAATTAATTAAACCTAAAATTCCAGTAAAAACCTAATAGTAAGTAGCTAGCTATAGCTAAGGCTAAAATAAAATATTACTATTTATAAATAGATATATATATATAATATATATATAAGTATTCTAAAAGAAGCTAGTAATATAGTAAATACCCTTACTAACTATAATTATATTACTAAGTAAAGAAAAAAAGGGAATTATTATATAGGTAAGTATAGCTTTTAAAAAAGATACTAGCTAGGTTAAAGGGATAAGGTCTATACTATATAATTTAATAGGAATAATATAAGCTAAAGGATAATATAAGCTATAGTAAAGTAAAACTACTAAGTCTATTAACCTATTTACTATAAAGCCTACTTATAATATAGTATTAAAATATATATAATAATTAGAAAGCTATTAAGCTAAAAAGAAACCAGGATCTAGGCATAAGCTAATAATAGCTATAGAAGTGCTATAATAGCTAGTATAAAACTAATAGAAAATTTAAAAAGAGTATAATAGTACTCTATAGCAGGCCTTACTAGCTAATAGGCCTTTTTACTATTTAATTAAATAGTAATAGCCTAAGGATATAGGGAAAGGAGTACTATCTTACTTAAAATAGCTAAATCTATTTTATCTAGAAATTTACTTATAGCTTAAAGATTTAGGGAAAAGCAAAAAGCTATTATAAACTTAGTTATATAGTATTATAAGCTACTAATTAATTTAATTTTCTATTTTATTACCTAGATATAAGATACCCTAGCTAGTTAGAAAGCCTTTATTACTATACTTATAACTATAAGTAGCTAAGAAAAAGAAAGTAAATAATAAGGATTACTAAAGGCTAAGCTAAACTAAATAAAGAGAAGCTATTACTAGTACTAGTAGGTTAGGGCTAAGTATAGAAATATATAATTACTTAGTACTAAAGCTTAGAAATACTAATATAAAACCCTAAGTAACCTAAATACTACTTTAAGATAATAAAAAAAATACGCTTAGTTACTAAATATTACTAAGAATTAAAGCTAGCTATACTAAGTATAGCTAAAGCTTAAGTTTTTATAAAAAAAAGCTAAATACCTTTATATTTTTTAAAAATCTATTTTTTTACCTTATATTTTCTCTCTTTTACTCCTTAAGATAGTAGGGCTAATAAAAGGGAAAAAATAAAGGAACTAATAATAAATAGATAAGTAGCTAAGATTATAGGATTATAGATAAAGTATTAATAACTAATTACCTACTAACTAACTAATTAGGTAGCTAGTTACTTAAGACAGACTATAGTATCTCTTAATAACTTAGTAAACTATCCCTTAGGTCTAGCTTAATAGAGGCTAGATAATTAAGAAATAAAGCTAATAGAAAAAGTAGTAGTAGCTATTTAAATAGTAGTAATAGCCTAGGAGTATAATATAGTCCTTAGTAGCTTTAAACTTATAGGCTTAGGTAAAATATACTAAAACCTTTCTTTATAGATAGTAGCTATAGACTAATTCTAGCCTCCTTACCCTTAGCTATAGCCCTAGAAAGCAGTTAGTAGTAATAGCTAAATAGGCTATATAAATCCCCTGTTACTAGTCTATGCTAAGGGCCTAAAAGGCCTTATAAATCCCCTATTATTATAAATACTAATTAGCAGTAAGGGCCTAAAAGGCTATATAAATCCCTAAGTACTGGTTAGTAGTAATAGCAGTAGTAGTAGTAGTAGTACTAGTAGTAAGGGCTAGTAAAGTAATATAAAAGGCTATGTAAATTGCCTATTACTAGTCTGCGCTAAGGGCCAGAAAGGCTATGTAAATTATCTATTACTAGTCTACGCTAAGGGCCAGGAAGGCTATATAAATTGCCTATTACTAGTCTGTACTAAGGGCCAGGAAGGCTATATAAATTACCTATTACTAGTTTGTACTAAGGGCTAGAAAAGCTATATAAATTGCCTATTACCTAGGGACTTAGAATATAATAGTAAGATAATAGTATTATTAACAGGCAGGCTACCCTTATGCTAGTAGCTACTTAATTAAATAGTAAAAGTAATATACTAGCTAATAGAAATAGTAATAAAGCAGTCCTTAAAGGTAATATTATCTATATTAGTATATTCCTTAAGCTAGTATTTAAGAACTATAACTAGGCTTTATAACCTATACCTATTTATACAGGCCTAGGCCCTATATAGCTAACTAATTAGATAGCTGCCTATAATACCTGCTATAATAAACTAACTAATCCTACAGCCCTAAGGTTAACCTTACTAGCTATAGAAAAGGAGTATAAGCAGGAGCTAATTAACTATCTATCCCTATTACCTGCCCCTTAACCTTAAGAAGAGCAGGTAGTAAAGTATAGGAGCCCTATAGTTAATAGTAGCTATAATAAAGTATATAATCTAGTACCCCTTAACTAAAAGAGCCTTTTAAATACTAATATTAGTAGCCTAGCCCTGCTACCTTTACTAAACCTATTACCCTTTACTCTAGAGTATAGGCTATTAAGTGCTTTTAGTAATACTAGTAACCCTAGTACTGCCTTACTAAATAATTTTCTAAGCTTAGAAAAGCTAGTTAGATACTTCTATATAGTATTTAGCACTAGCTAAAGTAGCTAGTTAACCTCTAGGACCTAGTAATAGAGCTTATATATATTTACCTTTTCTTATATACTAGTAACCTATAATAACTAAAACTATATACTTTTTACCTTTATAGCCTTATATAAGGCTAGTAACTAAACTTTAATAGGTAAGTAAGCTATATACTATAGCTAAGTCCTAAGAAGCTTCTTTATATTTAAGAGTTAAGGTAAGGAAGTTAAGGGAAATAAAGTAGCTATTTCCCTCTAGTCTAGCTACCTATATACCTGCTACTGTATTACTTATTAAGGACTAACTAATTATATAAAAGCTAACCTGCTTTATACTAAGACCCTAGATACTAATTTTTATACTTACTCTATCTAGAAGTAAGCCTATTACCTTACTAGTATACTGCCCTTTCTTTTATTAATATTAATACTAAGCCTAGCCCTTAGACCTAAAAGCTAGGTATTATTACTAAGTAAAAGGCCCCTAGCTAATCTTTTCTTTACTAAGACTAAAGCTAAGCTACTAGCTAATAAAGTTATTACTATCTTACGATAGTAGGATATTAATAGTATTTAGCTTAGTATTAATAGCTTAGATACTATATAGCCTGGCTATAGGCTCTTTTCCCTATCTTTCCTACTATTACCTAAGCTTAATATATTAAATAAATAGACAGTCTAGCTATATAGTATTAACCTGGCTAAGATAAAATATATATACCTTAGGTTATTCTGTACTGCCTATATATACTTTACTATCTTTTTCTTTTTTCCTAATATAACTATTAGTAATATAGTAGCTAGCCTTAGCGCTATCTTAACTACTTTCTTAGATAATTAATAGTAAAAACTATATAATTAAATTATTATTTTAGTAGCTAGGCAAGCTAGCCTAGCCCCTGCCCTTTAAGAATTACTAATATTATTTACTATAGTTAAGTATAAGGCCTATTATTACTAGGAAAAGCTAGTAACTAATTACTAGTATACTAATAATAGTAGCTATACTAGCTACCTATAGTATCTATTCTTAATAAAAAACCTTATAGCCTTTAGCTAACTATTAATTAAAAAGGCTAATAATATTTTAGTTTACTCTTAATATATTAACTTTAACTTCTTTTACTTTACTAATCCTAAGCTTATTTTATAGTTATATAATTTAAAGAATGCTTTCTAAAGCGCTACCCTTAAGGAGGTAATTAATTAACTAGGTTCCTAGGTACTTAGCTACTTTACGCCTTATAAGCTTAACTTAAACTTATTCTAGCTTAATATTAGCTACTAAAACTACCCGGTATCCTCCTTACATCCTACCTAGTTACTTACCCTTATAGGCAGTTTAATCCAGGTTAGGGTCAGGTTAAACTTATATAGGTTTATAGGCAGGGCTAGTTAGGGCAATAGATAGTAGTTAAAAGCGCATAGTAAGGGTAAAAGATATTAAATCTAAATATACTTTTCTAGAATATAGTAAGTAAATAGTTAGGTAGCTAATAGTAATATAAAGATAGATTTTAAAGGTAAAGGGATATTTAAAAATTAATTAAAAAGAAGGAAAAAGAGTTAAAAAGGGTTAAAAAAGGCAAGGTAAGTGTAAGGACTAAGGCAATATAGCTAATTAGAAAATTAAAAAAAGTATAATATTTATAAAGTAAGGAAAGATAGTAAATAAAAAAATTAAAAAGAGTATAATATTTATAAAGTAATAGGAATAGGGATAGTTAGTAGTAAATATAAGAGATATAGTTAAGGCTAATAGATAGGGTATAATAAGATAAGGTAAAATAAGATAAGATAGGATAAGATAAGGAAAAGAAATATAATATAATTAGGTAAAAAAGAAAAGGGAAAGGAAAAAGTAATAGGTATATAAAGTAGTAAGGAAGTAATAGCCCTAGCTAGCTAGTAAGAATAATAAGGTAAGGCTAAGGCTAAGGAAAGTAAGGATAAAAGTAAGGCTAGCTTATAATAAGTATAAGCTAAGCTAATTAAAAATAATTAATTAAACCTAGGATTTTAGTAAAAACTTAAAAGTAAGTAGCTAGCTATAACTAAGGCTAAAATAAAATATTACTATCTATAAATAGATATATATATATAATATATATATAAGTATTATAAAAAAAGCTAGTAATATAGTAAATACCCTTACTAACTATAATTATATTACTAAGTAAAGAAAAAAAGGAAATTATTATATAGGTAAGTATAACTTTTAAAAAAAATACTAGCTAGGTTAAAGGGGTAAGGTCTATACTATATAATTTAATAGAAATAATATAAGCTAAGGGATAATATAAGCTATAGTAAAGCAAAACTACTAAGTTTATTAACCTATTTACTATAAAGCCTACTTATAATATAGTATTAAAATATATATAATAGCTAGGTAGCTATTAAGCTAAAAAGAAGCCAGGATTTAGGCATAAGCTAATAGTAGCTATAAAAGTGCTATAATAGCTAGTATAAAACTAATAGAAAATTTAAAAAGAGTATAATAGCACTCTATAGCAGGCCCTACTAGCTAACAGGCCTCTTTACTATTTAATCAGATAGTAGCAGCTTAAGGATATAAAGAAAGGAGTACTATCTTACTTAAAATAGCTAGATTTATTTTATTTAAAAACTTACTTATAGCTTAAAGATCTAGGGAAAGGTAAAAGGCTATTATAAACTTAGTTATATAGTATTATAGGCTACTAATTAATTTAATTCTTTACCTTATTACCTAAATATAAAATACCCTAGCTAGCTAGAAAGCCTTTATTACTATACTTATAGCTATAAGTAGCTAAGAAAAAAAAGGCAGATAATAGGGATTACTAAAAGCTAAGCTAAACTAAATAAAAAGAAGCTACTACTACTACTAGTAAGTTAGGGCTAAGTATAAAGATATATAATTACCTAGTATTAAAGCCTAGAAATACTAATATAAAACCCTAAGTAACCTAAATACTACTTTAAAATAATAAAAAAAACATACCTAGTTACTAAATATTACTAAGAATTAAAGCTAGCTATACTAAGTATAGCTAAAGCTTAAGTTTCTGTAAGAAAAAGCTAAATACCTTTATATTTCTTAAAAATTTATTTTCTTACCTTATATTTCTTTTCTTTTACCCCTTAAGATAGTAAGGCTAATAAAAGGGAAAAATAAAGGAATTAATAATAAATAAATAAGTAGCTAAAATTATAGGATTATAGGTAAAGTATTAATAACTAATTACCTACTAACTAACTAATTAAGTAGCTAGTTACCTAAAATAGACTATAGTATCTTTTAGTAGCTTAGTAAACTATCCCTTAAGTCTAGCCTAATAAAGGCTAGATAATTAAAAAATAAAGCTAATAAAAAAAGCAGTAGTAACTAATTAGATAGTAGCAGTAGCCTAGAAGTATAATATAGTCCCTAGTAGCTTTAAACTTATAGGCCTAGGTAAAATATATTAAAACCTTTTCTTATAGATAGTAACTATAAACTAATTCTAGCCTCTTTACCCCTAGCTATAGCTCTAAAAAGCAGTTAGTAGTAATAGCTAGGCAGGCTATATAAATCTCCTATTACTAGTTTATACTAAGGGCCTAGAAGGCCTTATAAATTCCCTATTATTACAGGCACTAGTTAGCAGTAAGGGCTTAAAAGGCTATATAAATCCCTAAGTACTAGTTAGTAGTAATAGCAGTAATAGTAGTAATAGTAATAATAGTAATAGTAGTAGTAAAGGCTAGTAAAGCAATGTAGAAGGCTATATAAATTGCCTATTACTAGTCTATACTAAGGGCCAGGAAGGCTATATAAATTGCCTATTACTAGTCTATACTAAGGGCTAGGAAGGCTATATAAATTGCCTGTTATTAGTTTATACTAAGGGCTAGGAAGGCTATATAAATTACCTATTACCTAGGGACTTAGAATATAATAGTAAGATAATAGTATTATTAATAGGCAGGCTGCCTTTATGCTAGTAGCTACTTAATTAGATAGAAGTAATATACTAGCTAATAGGGATAGTAATAAAGCAGTCCTTAAAGGCAATGTTATTTATATTAGTATATTCCCTAAGCTAGTATTTAAGAACTATAACTAGGCTCTGTAACCTATACCTATCTATATAGGCCTAGGCCCTGTATAGCTAACTAATTAGATAGCTACCTATAATACTTACTATAGTAAACTAACTAATTTTATAGCCTTAAAGTTAACCTTGCTAGCTATAGAAAAGGAGTATAAGCAGGGACTAATTAACTATCTATCCTTATTACTAGCCCCTTAACCCTAAGAAAAGCAGGCAGTAAAGAACAGGAGCCCTGTAGTTAATAGTAGCTATAATAATATATATAATCTAGTACCCTTTAACTAAAAAAGCCTCCTAAATACTAATATTAGTAGCCTAGCCTTACTACCTTTACTAAACTTACTACCCTTTACTTTAAAGTATAGGCTATTAAGTGCCTTTAGTAATACTAGTAACCTTAGCACTGCCTTACTAAATAATCTCCTAAGCTTAAAAGAGCTAGTTAGATGCTTCTATATAGCATTTAGCGCTAGCTAAAGTAGCTAGTTAATCTCTAGGACTTAGTAATAAAGCTTATATATATTTACCTTTCCCTATATATTAGTAACCTATAATAACTAAAACTATATACTTTTTACCTTTATAGCCTTATATAAGGCTAGTAACTAAACCTTAATAAGTAAGTAAGCTATATATTATAGCTAAGTCTTAAGAAGCTTTTTTATATTTAAAAGCTAAGGTAAGGAAGTTAAGGGAAATAAAGTAGCTATTTCCTTTTAGCCTAGTTACCTATATACTTACTACTATATTACCTATTAAGGATTAACTAATTATATAAGGGCCAACCTGCTTTATACTAAGACCCTAAATACTAATTTCTATACTTACTTTATTTAAAAGCAAGCCTGCTACCTTATTAGTATACTACTACCTTTCCTATTAATATTAATACTAAGCCTAGCCCTTAGACCTAAAAGCTAGGTACTATTACTAAGTAAAAGGCCTTTAGTTAATCTTTCCTTTACTAAGACTAAAGCTAAGCTACTAGCTAATAAAGCTATTACTATCTTATAATAGTAAAATATTAATAGTATTTAGCTTAGTATTAATAGCTTAAATACTATATAGCCTAGCTATAGGCTTTTTTCCTTATCTTTTTTATTATTATCTAAGCTTAATATATTAAATAAATAAACAGTTTAGCTATATAGTATTAACCTAGCTAAGATAAAATATATATACTTTAGGTTATTTTATACTGCCTATATATACTTTACTATTTTCCTTTTTTTTCTTAATATAACTATTAGTAATATAGTAGCTAGCCTTAGTACTATTTTAATTACTTTTTTAAATAATTAATAGTAAAAACTATATAATTAAATTATTATTTTAATAGCTAGGTAAGCTAGCCTAGCCCTTACCTTTTAGGAGCTACTAATATTATTTACTATAGCTAAGTATAAAGCCTACTATTACTAGGAAAAGCTAGTAATTAATTACTAGTATACTAATAATAGTAACTATACTAGCTACTTATAGTATTTATTTCTAATAAAAGACCTTATAGCCTTTAGCTAACTATTAGTTAAAAAGGCTAATAATATTTTAGTTTACTTTTAATATACTAATTTTAACTTTTTCTACTTTACTAACCCTAAGCTTATTTTATAATTATATAATTTAAAAAATGCCTTTTAAGGCATTACCCTTAAGGGGGTAATTAATTAACTAGGTTCCTAGGTACTTAGCTACTTTATACCTTATAAGCTTAACTTAAACTTATTTTAGCTTAATATTAGTTACTAAGACTACTTAGTATTTTCCTTATATTTTACCTAGCTACTTACCTTTATATAAAAAGTACTAAAGTATAAAAAGCATTACTAAGACCTAATTTATATTATATAGGCAGCTAGTAGTTAACCCTAGTCCCTTAACCCTACTTACTTCTAGTTCTTTTTTTTTTAGGGTTAGGGTTAGGGTTAGGGTTAGGGTTAGGGTTAGGGTTAGGGTTAGGGTTAGGGTTAGGGTTAGGGTTAGGGTTAGGGTTAGGGTTAG
>NFZR01000070.1:0-15882 GCA_002165215.1 Fusarium pininemorale | reverse complement strand
ATATATATTTTATAATTACTTAAAATAAAAAAATATTAAATAAAATAAAATAAATATTATAATATATTTTTATAAATTAATAAAAAAATAAAAAAATAAAAAAAATAAAAAATAATAAATTTATTTAAAAAAAAAAATTATATAAAAAAAATAATAAAATAATAAAATAATATAATATATAATTTTTTAATTAAAAAATTAATATTAACTTATAAAAATAAAATAATAATTAATATAAATAATTAACTTTTAAGTAAAATATTTAAAATTAAAAGTAAGTTTAATAATAATAATAATAAAAAATAAAAAATAAAAATTTAAATAAAAAGTTTTTATTAAAGTTTATAAATTAACTTAAAAAAGTATATTTTAATATTTTTAAAGTTTAATATAATTTAAATATTAATTACTTTTTAAAAAGTAAAGTTTTATTNATTAATATTATTAAATTAATAATTTTATTTATAATTTAAATTTTATTATAAATAAATTAATTTAATAACTTTACTTTTTAATTAATTTTTAATTTTTTTTATAATTTACTTTAAAAATATTATATTAACTTTTATAATATTTTATATTTTAATTAATAGGTAGTTTAATTTAAGTTAAGGTTAAGTTAAACTTATATAGGCTTATAAGCAAGGCTAGTTAAGTAATAAATAGTAATTAAAAATATATAGTAAGGGTAAAAAATATTAAATTTAAATATACTTTTTTAAAAAATAGTAAGTAAATAGTTAAGTAGCTAATAATAATATAAAAATAGATTTTAAAGGTAAAAGAGTATTTAAAAATTAATTAAAAGAAAAGAAAAAAAGTTAAAAAAAGTTAAAAAAGGTAAGGTAAGTATAAAGACTAAAATAATATAGCTAATAAAAAAATTAAAAAAAGTATAATATTTATAAAGTAAGGAAAAATAGTAAATAAAAAAATTAAAAAAAGTATAATATTTATAAGGCAGTAAGAATAAAAATAGTTTATAATAAATATAAAAAATACTATTAAGGCTAATAAATAAGGTATAATAAAAAGTAAATTATAATAAAATAAAGTAAAATAAAATAAAATAAAAAAAAATAAAAAAAAAAAATATAATATAATTAAGTAAAAAAGAAAAGAAAAAGGAAAAAGTAATAAGTATATAAAGTAATAAGGAAGTAATAGCCCTAGCTAGCTAGTAAAAATAATAAGGTAAGGCTAAGACTAAGAAAAATAAAAATAAAAGTAAAGCTAGTTTATAATAAGTATAAGCTAAGCTAATTAAAAATAATTAATTAAACTTAAAATTTTAGTAAAAACTTAATAGTAAGTAATTAACTATAGTTAAGGCTAAAATAAAATATTACTATCTTTAAATAAATATATATATATAATATATATATAAGTATTTTAAAAAAAGCTAGTAATATAGTAAATACCTTTACTAACTATAATTATATTATTAAGTAAAATAAAAAAGGAAATTATTATATAAATAGGTATAGCTTTTAAAGAAAATACTAGCTAGGTTAAAAAGGTAAGGTTTATACTATATAATTTAATAAAAATAATATAAGCTAAGGGATAATATAAACTATAATAAAGTAAAATTATTAAGTTTATTAACCTATTTATTATAAAGCCTACTTATAATATAATATTAAAATATATATAATAGCTAAAAAGCTATTAAGCTAAAAAGAAGCTAGAATTTAAGTATAAGCTAATAGTAGCTATAAAAGTATTATAATAGCTAGTATAAAACTAATAAAAAATTTAAAAAAAGTATAATAGTACTTTATAGTAAGCCTTACTAACTAACAGGCCTTTTTACTATTTAATTAAATAATAATAGCTTAAGGATATAAAGAAAAAAGTATTATTTTATTTAAAATAGCTAAATCTATTTTATTTAAAAACTTACTTATAGCTTAAAGATTTAAAAAAAGGTAAAAGGCTATTATAAACTTAGTTATATAGTATTATAAGCTATTAATTAATTTAATTTTTTACTTTATTACCTAAATATAAAATACCCTAGCTAGCTAAAAAGTATTTATTACTATACTTATAGCTATAAGTAGCTAAAAAGAAAAAGGTAAATAATAAGGATTACTAAAAGCTAAGCTAAACTAAATAAAAAGAAGTTACTATTAGTACTAGTAAGTTAAGGCTAAGTATAGAAATATATAATTACTTAATACTAAAGCCTAAAAATACTAATATAAAACCCTAAGTAACTTAAATATTACTTTAAAATAATAAAAAAAATATATTTAGTTATTAAATATTACTAAGAATTAAAGCTAGCTATACTAAGTATAGCTAAAGCTTAAGTTTTTATAAAAAAAAGCTAAATACCTTTATATTTTTTAAAAATTTATTTTTTTACTTTATATTTTCTTTTTCTTACTTTTTAAAATAGTAAAGCTAATAAAAGGGAAAAAATAAAAAAATTAATAATAAATAGATAAGTAATTAAGATTATAAGATTATAAGTAAAGTATTAATAACTAATTACTTACTAACTAACTAATTAAGTAGCTAGTTACTTAAAATAAACTATAGTATTTTTTAGTAATTTAATAAACTATCTTTTAAGTCTAGCTTAATAAAGGCTAAATAATTAAGAAATAAAACTAATAAAAAAAGTAATAATAACTATTTAAATAGTAATAATAACCTAAAAGTATAATATAATCCTTAGTAGCTTTAAACTTATAAGCCTAGGTAAAATATATTAAAACCTTTTTTTATAAATAGTAATTATAAACTAATTTTAGCTTCCTTACTTTTAGCTATAGTTTTAAAAAGTAATTAGTAATAATAGCTAAGTAAGCTATATAAATCCCTTATTATTAGTTTATATTAAAGGCCTAAAAGGCCTTATAAATCCTTTATTATTATAAATACTAGTTAGTAATAAGGGTTTAAAAGGCTATATAAATTCCTAAGTATTAATTAATAATAATATTAATAGTAATACTAATAGTACTAGTAGTAAAGGCTAGTAAAGTAATATAAAAGGCTATATAAATTACTTATTACTAGTTTATATTAAGGGCTAGAAAAGCTATATAAATTACTTATTACTAGTTTATATTAAGGGCTAGGAAGGCTATATAAATTACCTATTACCTAAGGACTTAAAATATAATAGTAAAATAATAATATTATTAATAAGCAGGCTGCCTTTATACTAGTAGCTATTTAATTAAATAAAAGTAATATATTAGTTAATAAAAATAGTAATAAAGTAGTTTTTAAAGGTAATATTATTTATATTAATATATTTTCTAAGCTAGTATTTAAAAACTATTATTAGGCTTTATAACCTATACCTATTTATATAAGCCTAGGCTTTATATAGCTAACTAATTAAATAGCTACTTATAATACTTACTATAATAAATTAATTAATTTTATAGCTTTAAGGTTAACCTTACTAGCTATAAAAAAGAAATATAAGTAAAGGCTAATTAACTATTTATTTTTATTACTTATCTCTTAACCTTAAGAAAAGTAAATAATAAAGTATAAAAGCCTTATAATTAATAATAACTATAATAAAGTATATAATATAATATTTCTTAACTAAAAAAGCCTTTTAAATACTAATATTAATAGCCTAGCCCTATTACCTTTATTAAACTTATTACCTTTTACCTTAAAGTATAGGCTATTAAGTACTTTTAGTAATACTAGTAACCCTTGTTAATAATTCCAGGAGGCCTGTATTCCCTGTTCTAGTCCGCTTTAGGAACTGGGCTATACCTAATTAGGTTAGTAAACTTAGGACTCTGTACTAAGTAGGTCTAACCTTTATTAAACTATATACTAAGTAGGTCTAACCTTTATTAAACTGTATCTAGTCCTAATTAGGTAACTATAGTTAAATCTAAATTATAAGGGATTTAGATTTACTTATTATAAGATATTATAAAGTATAGTTATTATAAATAGTAAGCTATACCTAATTAAGCTAGTACTATAAGGTCTTAATCCTTAAAGATTTAAACCTACTTATTATAAGATATTATAAAGTATAATTAATTTAAATAGTAAACTATACTTAATTAAGCTAGTACTATAAGGTCTTAATCTTTAGGGATTTAAATTTAATTATATTATATAATAGTAAGATTTAAATCTAGTTAGATTAATACTTAATCTCTTAGTATTTATATTTTACTATCTTTCTTAATCTTTTAGTATTTATATTTTATTATCTTTCTTAATCTTTTAGTATTTATATTTTACTATTTTTCTTAATCTCTTAGTATTTATATCTTACTATTTCTTTTAATCTTTTAGTATTTATATCTTACTATTTTCCTTAATCTCTTAATATTTATATTTTATTATCTTTTTTAATCTTTTAGTATTTATATTTTACTATTTTTCTTAATTTCTTAGTATTTATATCTTACTATTTTCCTTAATCTTTTAATATTTATATCTTATTATTACTTTAATCTTTTAGTATTTATATTTTACTATTTTTCTTAATCTCTTAGTTTTTATATCTTACTATTTTCCTTTATCTTTTAGTTTTTATATTTTACTATTTTACTATCTTTTTTAATTTTACTTTTAAAAAATTACCTTATCTTACTATTATTTATTTTTATACTAAGGTTTACTTACTTACCCTAGACTTTTATATATTTAATTACTTATTTTTTTATATTTTTTTTACTTTTTTTATATTTAAATCTAGTTATATTCTTATACTCTTTTCTTAACTTTATAAGCTTTTTATTCTTTTTATTACTTTTTTCTTTCTTTTATTTATATATTTTATATATCTTATTTTTTAGTATATATAATAAGAACTTATATTAACTTAACCTATTACTAATTTATATATTATTTTAATTTATTTTACTATAATAATTTATATCTATCTTTATATATAGTCTATATACCTATTAATAATCTTACCTTACCTTTTAATTATTTTTATAATTTACTTTATCCTAGGTATATATATTAGTATTAATATACCCTAAAATATAAAGCTATATTCTTTATATAAATAAAAGCTATTTACCTTATATTTATTACACTAAGTATAAAATTACTTCCTATCTAGCTCCTTAAACTACTCTTAACTATATAATGCCCTAGCTATATAACTATAAAGAAAAACTATAGCCCTATACTTCTTTTTAATATTTAAATTAACTTTAAAGTCTTTTTAAGTTTTCTTATTACTATACTTTTAATACTTTACTTACTATAGTATATTTTATATATTTTATATATCTTTACTTTTATATATACCTTTTTTATTTCTTAGTTAGATCTAAATTCCCCTGGTTTTTTAATACCTTTTTCTATTTATACCTTTTCTTTATCTCTTTACCCTTTTACTTTTCTTTCCCTTACTACTTGCCTTAACCTTAATCCTTAGGATTTTATTTACTTTTTCCTTTTTAGTTTAAATCTTACCTTATTTATATTTTATTATTTTCTTTTTAACCTTTATCTTTTTATTAGTATACTAATTTAATTTAAATCTTGCTTAATTTTTATATAGCTATTTATTATTTATTTTTATTTAAAATACTCTTAACCTTTTCTTTATAGTATATCTATTTAAGTCCTTATTTCTTTTTCCTTTTTATTAATTTTACTATATTTAGTTTTTCTTATTTAAAGATATTTTACTATTCTAGGTATTTTTTATTATTTATTATTAATATAACTAGCCTAGATAAAGAAATTACTACTTCTTTTTATAATTCCTTAAAAAGTATTTATATTAGCTATAAAAGCATTACTTACTTTCCTTACCCTATGCCTTAATAGTATAGCACTATTAACTATTTTATTAACTAGCTACTAAAAAAGTATTTTAATAAGATACCTTTTTCTTTTTATAATACCTTACCTTTTAATTTTATTTATCTTTTAAATAATTTTTACTTTACCTTTAAATCCTTTACTTTAAACTAGCTTACTCTAGCTACTAAGTATTTAGTATTTAACTTTTTTATAAGTCTTTTCTTTTATATTAATATTATTAATATATATTATTACTTTATATATACTCTAGCTACCTAACTATATTTAGTACCTAATATTATTAGCCTTACTATTAAAGCTATTAATAGTAAATTTATTACTAATATCTTTAAAAAGTATTAAAAGACCTTTTTTAAATAGTCCCTAGGTCCTTTTAGGTTTACCTAAGTAATAGTAAATTTCCTTACTTTAGTAATCTTAAATAGTTATTTCCTTAAGGTTAATTTTACCTTTTAGGTACTATACCCTTATACTATTTATAACTACCTATACTATAAACTATTAGCTATATAGTAGCTTAAAAAACTCTATAACTATTTTAATAAATTAATACTTATTTTTATTCTATTTAGGGCTTTATATAATATATATTATTTACTACTTTTATTTTACTAACCTATATCTTTAAAGATATTTATCCTTATATATACTATTTAGCTTCTTAAGTTTACTTCCTTTTTCCTTTAGCCTATTAACTTTTATACTACTTATTACCTTTACCTTTACTATTTTCCTATTAGGCCTATAGAAGCTAAGTAACCTTACTATATTCTCTTTAATTAATATAGCTATAATAACCTATATTATACTATTATTATTATTTATATCCTTTTAAAATAGTACTTTTAAATATTTACTTTACTTTCTATTTTTTATAATACCTTTTTTTCTAATTTAAAAACTATTTAGCTTAGGTATTATAAGACTTATATTCCTATTACTACTACTAATTATACTAATTCCTACTACCCCTTTTATTTTATACCCTTATCTACCTGCCTTTACCTTAGTATTATTAATATAGCTATATTACTAAAGGTTATTACTTTTTTACCCCTATTACCTAACTACTTTTATTACTTTTCTTAGGTACAGGCTAGCTATTAGGATAATATAAACTCTTTTAAGTACTTAAGCTACTATCTTTATAATCTTATTAAGTATTATATTCCTATTAAGGCTATCTTTAGCAGCTTTATATATAACTTTTCCTTTAAATTTAATACTTTATAAGTTTTTAAAAATTCCTAACCTTACTTTTATTTTATCTCTAGGGCCTAGGATTATAAAGCTATTTTTATACTTATACTTAAAAGTAATCTAAATATCCCTTTTACCCTTTTCCTTAAGAAACTTACTATTATTACTACTAAGGAGCTAACTACCCTTAATATATTTTAGTCCTTACCTATATAAAAGGACCTTAATCTTTACTCCTTTACTAAGCTAAAGCAGTTTTTTATTATTAGCCCTATTATAAGTAATAAATATTATATTAAAAATATATATTATATTAATCTATCTATTAATACTATCCCTAATTACTTTAACCTTTAAGGCAATTTAGATTAGTTTATAAACCTTAATACTGCTATTACTTATAAAGATAAAGGTATCCTAGCCTATACTAGTAAAAAGTAAAGTTTTAACTATTACTATTACTATAATATTTTATCTTAACTAGGTTAGCTTACTAAGCCTAGTAAGTACTTAGGCTACTTTACTAGATTTTACCCTTACTAGGCTAGCTAGACTACTAGATCTTACCTTCTTAACCCTTTTAATTTAAACTAGCCTAACTAGTATACTATAATTCCTAATATTAGCTTTTATAGCTATAATTATAATTATAGCTTTCTTAGTAGTAATTAATTTACTTTTTACTACTATAAGCACTTTTACTTTATTTATTTTACTTTTTATTATTAGTTTAATATTAAATTCCTTACTAAAGGGCTATATAGTAAGGGTACTTACTATACTATTTATAATAAATATTACTTATAGTTTATTAGTTATATTTAAATTATTTATAAGGGTAAATCCCTACCTCTAAAGTATACCTATTATAATTAAATACCTATTAAAAAGACTATTAATAATAATCTAAACTACTTATATTAAATTAAAGCTACTTAAATACTTATTTACTTCTATTTTAATACTTATTATAATTATAATAAAAACTTTATAATTTATAATTAGTACCTAACCTTAATCTTTATTTAAATATATAACTTTTAAAAGTATTACTTTTTAGCTATACTATTCCTTTAAAATTCAGTTTTATATATCTAGCTATTTAGTAATAGTATTTATTAATTTATTATTTTCTAGTACTTTACTAAATATCCTTATAATAGTACTATATAAATTACTTTAAATTCTTATATAGCTATTAGCTTTATTACCTTTAATCCTCTTTATAATATTAACTTACTTTTATATTTTCTTATTTATAGATTCCTTTATACCTATATTTACTAAGTATATATAACTTCTAATTACCTATATCTTTATCTATTTTAGCTTTAGGTTATACTATAGTTATTATATTTATATTACCTTATAACTTTTACTTATTAATTTATTACCTATAGCCTAGTTTAAATCTTAGTATATTACTTACTTTTTTTTTATACTTATATTAATACTTAAAAATCTAGGCTAACTATCCCTTACTACCCTTTATATACTTTCTTTACCTTTTTATTATAACTATTTATTCTTACCTTTTTCCTTTCTTTTTAATTTAATACTATTATTTTTAAGTATTTTTTAGATTTTACTAGATTTATACCTTACTATCTTACCTTATAATATTTACTTACTTCCTATCCTTTACTTTTTCCTATTCCCTCTCTTTACTTAATAACCTAATTTAAATCCTTTTTTATTTATATCTTACCTTATTATAATATAAAGGGATTTATACCTAACTATTTAATCTTTAGTTTATTTTAACCTAATTCTTTTTTCCTTACCTTATTAATTTTCCTTAATTTAGATTTTACTATCTTATCTTATAGTAACTTTTCTTTAACTTATTACTATATTCTCCCTTTTTAATACTACTTTATAGTTTAAAGTCTTTATTTACTATAAACCTATCTCTCTTTCCTTAAAATTAAGTTATTTAGTTATACTTTAATTATTATAAGCTATACTTTAAAAGTATTACCTATCTTTCTAACTCTCTTCCTGCCTAGTATAGCTTTATTAACTATAGAATTATATATCCTCCTAATAATAACCTAAATATTATCCCTTTATCTTCTATCTAAGATTATAACTTAAAGCTACTTTATATCTTATATACTTTTAACCTTAATTTAATAGTATTTTTACTAATTTATTTTAAACCTATTACTTTATATTTATCCTTTTAATTAAAAGCCAATCTAGTTTTATATATTAATACTATTAGTATATAACCCCTTTATTTTTTATTAATTATACTTAGCTTATATTATATAGTTATAGATATTATTAATCTTACTACTTATATTATAAGCACTAACTTCTTTCCTTTTATATTTTTATTTTATAATAATATATCCTTTACCTAGAACCTAAATAATACTTAAGTTATATTAAATATATATTAAATCCTTTACCTATACCCTTTTAAAGCCTTTAATTACCTAGGCCTAAGCTATTACTTACTATTTTATTATAATAATATTAATACTTATTATTACTTTTAGGTTATCTATACCTAGCTCTCTAGCTTATTTTAATTACTTTAAAAGCCTAAGCTTATCCCTATTTTAATCCTTTTAAAGGAACTATATATACCCTAATTTATATAGATTTACTACTAATTCTTTATATTAGCCTATACCCTCTAGCTACTTAAGTTTACCCTAGCTAAGTTATATACTATTAGCTTATATAGAGATACTAATATTTACTTTTAATGCTTTTTACTTAGCTTTCCTATCTTAGACTTCCTTTAGCTTACTTTCCTTAAAGGCTATATATTTAATAACCTTTACTATACTACCTTACTACTATATATTTTTATTAACTAATATATTAACCCTACTAGATTTTTATTATTACTTACCTTTTTAATTACTTAGCTATTTTTCTTTTATAGCTATAATAATACCCTTAGTAATCTTACTAAGCCTAGATCTTATTTAGTCTTTACTAAAGTATTTTCCTTTTACTTTATAGCTTTCCCTTACTATATTAAACTTTATATTATTAAGTATATATTACCTACTTAGGTTACCCTGGCTATACTTAATAAATATAATAATTATTAATATACTTTTTATTATATATATACTTTCTATAAGGATACTATTACCTTCTTTAAGTTAATATACTATAAGACCTATAGCCTTATTAAGTACCTATACTTTATAAATACTTAGGACTTATTTAGTTATATTATATTTAGGTTTTTCTTTAAGTATAATATCTTATATATATTTAAAAGTAGTTAGTATCTTTCTTTTAATAAACTCTTTAATTTCCTTCTTAATAAAAAGATTATCTATATACCTAGTCTTTATAGAAATAACTACTTTTTATATTATCTGCCCCTAAGGCAGCTTCTTATTATAGTAAATTATAATTTCCTTACCCTGCTTAGTAAGTTTAGGTTATAGCTACTATAAATAGGGCTATGCTTTAATGCCTTTTTCCTTATTAATAAGCTTACTATTATATTTTTAGTTACTAGGCTATAATATTAAATCCCTAATATATAAATATTTAGACCTAATATTAAGGTTATTTTAGATCTCTTTACTAATTACTAAAAGGTATATAACTGCCTTTTTAACCTTACTATTACTCTAGCTTACTAAGATAAAGGTATCCCTGCCTATATTAGTAAAAAGTAAAGTTTTAATATTACTAGGTACTATTACTACTCCTTAGGTCCTTTAAGGGCTAATCCTAGTAATTTTATAAGCTACCTTATTAAGTTTAATAGTAATAACTATTACTAAATTACTATATCTTACCTCTTTTTTAGCTATAATTAACCTATTAACTAGACCTTTATAATCCCTTACTTTAAACTATATAGTTATAATAATAATACTTACTTATATAGTAATAACTAGTTTGCCTTTTATTACTTTATAAAAACTAAGTAAGTATTTTTTTTTATTTTACCTTAAGTTATACTTAAGCTAGTAATTACTAGTCTATATAGTAAAGGTAAGAAGATTAGACTATAGAATAACTAATATTTATAGCTTACTATATAACTTTATATTATTTATAATAGCTAGTCCTTACTTAATAGATATAAATACTATAGTCTAACCCTAGTAGTAAAGGCAGTTAATAATAATCCTTAATAATACTATAATATTAATATAACCTATAAGCTTTTATAAAAGTATATTTATATATATTATTTTAAAAGCTTAGAGTATAACTTTTATAATATTAAGTAAATACTTTAATATTATTACTATATAAGTTAAATCCTAAAGATTTAATCTATTTAAGTCTATACCTATTATATACTAATAGTACTTTATATACTTTAACCTTAGCTTACCTTTATAGCTAGTAAAATAGTAATAAAATATAAATTTAGCCTATTTTATATATTACTATAATATATTTAAATTATATACTATAAACTAGGTAAATTTATATATATATAGTTAAGATATTTTTATTTACCTTATACTTATACTTTCTATTTTTAGCTTTTTATATAGTAAAATTATTATTATAATTATATTTTTTTATATTTTTTTTATATAAAATTTATTATTAAATTAGTATTTTATTAAATTAGTATATTAGTATATTATATATATATTATAGGTTTTTTAATTTTTATTAGTAATTTTTTTAATTATTTATTTTAAGGAAAATTAAAAATCTAGCCTTATTTATATACTATTATTTAGTAGTATTATAATATATTATAGTAATAAATTATATAATTAATTATAAATTTTATAACTTTATATATAATATAGTTATATTTTAATTTAGCTAGATTTATATCTTATTATAATATATATATTTATATATAGTAAATATAATATATTTTAAATCTAGCTATATTATACCTAGTATATTATCTTAAAGATCCTAAGCTTTAAATTACTTAAGATTTATATTATACTATATAAATATATTTTTTAATATAAATACTCCTAAACTATACTTTATAATATAAATCCCTTATTCTTTATAATCTTTAAATTTTAATAATATTACTCCTTTTCCTTACTAAGTACCTTTTTTTATTAAGATTATATATAGCTATTAGTTATAAACTTATTATAGTAATTAGCCTACCTATTATATTAGCAATTTCTTATTTACTATAGTTTTAATTTACTAATAGGTCTTTTTTATTTATACCTTTTATTATAATTAATACCTATCTTATAGTAACCTATATCTTATAAAGCTTCCCTATTTACCTAGATACTACTATAAATATATTATATAAATTAAAATATAAACTAATATTTATTACTACCTGTAAAAGATCCTGCCTTTACTATATACTCCTAACCTGCTGCTTATATTAGCCTTAAGTAGGGCCTGCTATATTCTTATTATCCCTAAGGTCCTTAAAGCCTTAGTATATATATTCTCTTTTTACCTTTGCCCTTATCCTATTAAGCTATTGCCTTATACTATTTATTACTATTTTTAGCTTAGCAGTTAAGGTACTAATAATATCCTAGCTTCTTTAGTAAATAGTAAGTATTACTTATAGGTACCTATAGCCTATATACTAAATCCTAATAGCTTATTTAATAAATAATAGCTCTTTTTTAGTATTTGCTAGTATACTTATAAGCCTTTAGTAAAGATCCTTTAACCTAGTACTTTTTGCCTTATTATATAAATCTTTTAGTATAGGTAATTTAACCCTATTTATTTACAGAGGCTAGTTTACTTTTAATATAAATCTAAAGATAATTCCCTTAACTTCCTTAATATTAATAATCCTAACTATTAACTGCTAGAAATCTAGTTAATTATAAGGTCTTAAGTATATCTATAGAGTCTGCTTTTTATAATATAGCCCTTTCTTATTTTACTTTATTATTATAAGTACTATTAAGCGCGCCTAGTAGCCTGTAGCTTAAAGTGCTTTTATAAAAAACTAAATACTATACTATCTTAGTCTAGGGTACTTCCCTTACATTACTATTATTTTATCTTTTACTATTTCCTAGCTATTTCTATTTATTATTACCTAGTTTATATTACTATATAGCTTTATTACCTATACAGGGCTATTAAAGTGTTTTTTACTATATAATAGCTATACTTTACTTATATATAGTATTATTATCTTAGCCTTATCTTTAGATAATTACTTTACTATTATTAATATTATTAAAAGATAAAGCTATATCTTTTCTTACCTTTATACTATATAGCTTATCTTAGTATTAATACTAAAGTTATTAAATTTTAGTATTTTTTTATTATAAAATATAAGTAGTATTATTAAGTAGTGCTTTATAACCTAATAGTTTAGTTTCTTATTATATTACAGTAAATTTTAAGTAAGTACCTTATAGCCCTAATCCTACTTCTTTACTATCTAGCTAAAGCCTTACTTTATTACTTATAAATCTTTATACTTTCTATAAGTTAAGGGTATTATAATAATACTATACTTTATTTTATTTTTATATTACTAGTTTTCTAGTTAGCTACTATATAGTATACTATTTACTATATCTTAATTATTTATATTTATATATAGTTATTTATACTTAGCGTTTTTAACTATCTAAATAGTATATAAAACTTTATATATACTTATATTAAGCTTATTGCTTTATTTAGCTACTTAACTATATTACTTTATACTTTTTTATTTACTAATATATTATTTACTTTTAAATAGCCTTATACCTATTTTCTTTTTATTTTTATTTATTTTATTTATTATTTACCTATATAGTGCTTTTATATACTTTTAACTATTAATAATAAAGTATACTTTTATACTTATTTATCTTATATTAATAATTACTAGCTATAATTAATAAATTATAGTTAAAGTATTAATTATTAAAGAAGGTAGTACTTTTTTACTTTATAAGATATAGTATAACTAAAAATATATTTAAGTAAATAACTTTAATAATACCTTTAATATAAAAGCTACTATTTTATATAACTAGTAGCTCCTTTACTTTTATATCTATACCTTATATAGGCGTACTAAGTACTACTTTAAGTAATCCTAAGCTTAAGTTATTACCTTTTCTAAAGATATACTAAAGGAAATAGCCTTATTTAAATATAGCCTAATTTTCTTATTTACTTATAACTAATCCCTTTATATTTAGATATAACTATTATAGTATATTAGTATTAGTATCTATATATCTTATAGTAAGATAACTTCCCTTTTTATTATATAGTCTTTTTAAATAATATACCTATTTATTTTTAAGTATAGTATTTATATTATACTATATACTACTAAGGTATTAACCTTATATATAAATACTATCTAGGATCTTTTAGTAAATTAGCTAATTTTATATAACTACCTATTAAAGCTACCTAAACTAACTATATATAGTATATATAGTACTCCTAGCTCTTTTTATTACTAATATTATAATATACTAAAAAAGTAATATTCTTAATATCTTTTTATCTTTTTCTTATTTAGTACTATATTTATAGAAATATATATTTTATTTTATATTTAGTATATCTTTAAAATACTAAACTTTCTATTTATCTTACTATTATATACTAATATATACCTTTTATATTTAGTATATATTACTATTTATACCCCTTTAATTAGTTATTATAGCTTACTTTTATTATATATTTATAGTAAAAGTAATATTATTAAGTTTATTACTATATACTTACCCTTACTTAAACTATTTACTTTATAATTTTTAATAATACTATAGATTTTATTAGCTTTATACCTTTATATTAAGATATACCTATTAATTATAAATATTAAAATCCCTGGCCTTATTTCTTAAGGTTATTATAATATTATATCTATATATATAGCTATATAGTAAATACTTTTTAAAAATATACCTAAAAGCTTATTATATATATTACCTTTATTATATACTATAGCTAAAATAGTATTTTAAACTATTATTATTAATATACTATACTTAGCTATGCCTTTCCTTTTTTATATTACCTTAAATACTTATAGTAATAAATATAACTCTTTTTTTAAAAAGAAATATAGTAACTACTTATACTTTATATTTAAAGGTACTTATAGCTATAAATTATTATAGTATATAACTTTTATTTAAAAAGTTAGTAATTTAAAACTTATATATTTTTTATAAGCTAATAACTTTAGCTTTTACTTTTATTTCTTACTAGCTATATATCCTTAAGTAACTATATACTTTACTTTACTATTATTAAAAGTTTTTAGTTTACTTAGTTTAGCTATAATAAGAATATATACTTATAAAGTTAGCTTTATATAGTTTAATAATACTTAACTTATAATTAGTTATTTCCTTTACTTAGATTTACTTATAATAATATTATATATAACCTAATTTAAATTTCTTTAGATTTTAACTTAATATATCTCCTTACTAACTTTAATTAAGCTAAGTATAATTATATTACTTTATACTTTTTAATTATACTTTACTTAATTTACTTTTATATTTTTTTTTATTACTTTATTATTAACTTAAGTATCTTTTAAGTTTTTTTTTATTTATATTATATTACTTATTAAATTAATATTCTTAAGAATTTTATTTTTATAATTATATTATACTATTTCTTAATTTCTTAAAATTTATATATTACTATTTAGCTATAATAATATACTTTATACCTATATAGCCTTAAATTACTAAGTAAATTATAAAGTTTATAGTATTTTAGCTTTTAAATAAAACTATTAATAATACTACTAAGCTTAACGCCCTAACTCCGGTTTTAATAAGCTAGCACCTAATACTAATATCCAGTCTGCCATCTTTGGCAACCAAGGGCCCCAGCCCTTAGGGTTAGGGTTAGGGTTAGGGTTAGGGTTAGGGTTAGGGTTAGGGTTAGGGTTAGGGTTAGGGTTAGGGTTAGGGTTAGGGTTAGGGTTAGGGT
>NFZR01000069.1:0-18448 GCA_002165215.1 Fusarium pininemorale | reverse complement strand
TTTTTTACTGGCTTGATTAATGACTCAAGGTATGGTAAAATCACTAGTTTTCAGTTTTGAAAAGCTACTTTATATAGCAGATATGTGGGTGATCGCGGTTCTAAATCATTCTTGTTTTAAAGTGTGTAACTCAAAAATCTAAGAATGTAAAAGAGCAACGAGTAGATGGTTCTTCGATATCTAGAAATTTAGATTTCGTAAGGTGTACTCTAGTCGCTGGGAAACCAGTTTTTGGGAGAAGAATTTATCTCTGTTTTGATAATAATATAATTAAAAAAAACATATTTAAAAGATTGATAGCTACCAAAGCCCTGGCCTTGGATCCTTGATTTGTAACCCATCTGGATTAGTCGAAGCAGAAGGATGTTTTATATTAGGTTGCTTTAAAAGTGATAGATATAAAGCCCCATATGGGGGATGTTTCACTAGTAAGCTCCGGGTTATCAAATACAAGCTATATTTAAAATTACTTTACACAAAAAAGATTTTTATTTATTGTCTCAAATTAAAGATTATTTTGGGGTAGGTAAAATTACAAATCACGGTGATAACATTTTACAGTATACAGTTAAATCTTTGAAAGATTTAAATATAATAATTTCTCATTTTTATAAATACCCTTTATTAAGTCAAAAATGAGCAGATTATAAACTTTTTAAAGATGCAATTTCATTTATTTTAAATAAAGAACATTTAAATAAAGACCCCGGAGGGGAATGTTTGCCCTCCGGTTTTATAAAAGTTCTTTCTATAAGGGCTTCTAGGAATTTAGGATTATCTGAGGAATTAAAATTATCTTTTCCTAACATTAAACCTGTATCTAGACCTTTACCTTTAAATAATAATACTATAGACCCTAATTGAATCGCAGGATTAGCTAGCGGTGATGGATGTTTTTACGTTTCTATGCGTAATTCTCTTACAACTAAATTAGGTAAATCTGTAGTATTAAAATTTACTATTGTTCAACATAGTAGAGATATTGAATTAATAAAAAGGTTAATTTCTACTTTAGATTGCGGTAGAGTAGAATTATTATTAAAACAATCAGCTGTATATTTTGTAGTAACAAATTTTAAAGATATATTTGAAAAAATAATTCCGGAAGGCCCGCCAGGGCCGACCCCGCTTATTAAAAATAAGTGGGGGGGCGCTCCGCTCCATTTGATAAATATCCTATTAAAGGCGTTAAAGCCTTAGATTTTTATGAATATAAAAAAGTAGCTAATCTAATAGACAATAAAGAACATTTAACTGAACAAGGTCTGTCTAAAATTCAATCTACAAAATTAAATATGAATCTTTTTAGAAAATTTTAACATTATAAAAGATTATCAAAATTGCTGGTTAGCCAGTATGAATTTAAGTAACCCAAAATTAAAGAAATAAAAGGGCCCACCCACTTATTTTTAATAAGCGGGGGGCTATTAATAAATATGAACGTATGAGGATCTTTATTTTTATTATTATCAATATTAAGTATATATTCTATAATGGGTACTACTGATTTTGATGCTTTATTTAAAACAAATTTTGATTACACTACTCAAATATTTTTATTTATGGGAATATTTTTATCATTTGCTGTTAAGACACCTGTTTGAGGTTTAAATTCTTGACTATTAAAAGCTCATGTAGAGTCTCCACTTGGTGGAAGTATTATTTTAGCTGGTATTACTATGCTTGCTATAAATCTAGCTATATGCTGGAAACACCTTAAAAGGTTAATCAGCAGGAAACTGTTTGCTATTATTAGCTGTTTTAGAGATGCTTTCTTAATAGAAAGTTTTGGTACATTAAGAGAAAATGATACCTTAAAATTAGTAAATATCGAAGAAGATATAGAACTAAACAGGATCCCCAGAGGCCATACGCTAGATACAACTTATATTTCTTCTTATTTAGCAGGTTTAATTGAAGGAGATGGATGTATATATGTACCAAAAAACACTAAAGGAGCTGCTACAGTTACAATTATTTTTTGTAATAAAGATTTACCTTTAGCTTTAATAATTCAAAAAGAATTAAATACAGGTAATATTTATAAAATAAAAGGTAAAAATGCTTACAGTTACGTTATTAGTGATTTAAAAGGATTAGTAAAGATTACTAATCTTATAAATGGTTTTATGAGAACACCAAAAATAAACAAATTATCTAATTTAATAGATTGAATCAACATAAAAGATAGTACTGTTAAATTAGAAAAATTACCTTTAGACAATTCTTGTTTATCAAGTAATGCTTGATTGGCAGGTTTAATTGAAGCAGATGGGTGTTTTTATATAAGAGTTACTAAAAATCTAAATTGTAATACACAAAAAATAGCTTGTTATTTAGAATTAGCCCAAAAAACTCAGGATAAATATTCTATGTTAGATATTTTTACTAAGATAAGTGAATTTTTATCAACAAATATTAAATATAAAGAAAAATCTTCACAATATTGAATTAGAACTTCTAAATATGAATCTAATAAAATTTTAGTGTCTTATTTAAATAATTATCCTATATTTTCAAGTAAACATTTAGATTTTTTATCTTGAAAAGAAGTATTAAATATTATGATAAAAAAAGAACAAGTTAATAAATTAGAAGAAATAAAAAAAATAAAAGAGCAGATGAATTCTAAAAGAACTAGATTTTCTTGAGATCATCTTAAAAATTTTTAGACATTTTAGTTGTAAAGATATGGTCCCACCCATTATGTAAATAATGGAGTACTTACTTAATTATAAATAAATTTCTCAATAAGGGAAGGGATGTTTCACTAGTTTCACTAGTTTCACTAGTTTCACTAGCAAGCTCCGTAAACTCTTAAATTATTTTTTTATTAATTAAAGATTTAATCATGCCTTGAGAAAAGGAGTAAGTCAAGATAAAAAAGATAGTATTAAAATTAAGTCTTTATGGTATTTTCAGATTCATTTTACCTATATTACCTAAGGCTTCTCTTAATTTAACTTATATTGTTTATACAATTGGTGCTATAACAGTGATTTATGCCAGCTTAAGTACTATTAGAGCTACTGATGTTAAAGAATTAGTAGCTTACTCTTCTGTTGCTCATGCTGCTATTTATTTATTAAGTGCTTTTAGTAACAGTATTCAAGGTATTGAAGGTGCAATAGTATTAGGGATAGCGCATGGTTTTGTAAGTAGTGGATTATTTATCTGTGTAGGAGGTATACTATACGAAAGATCTCACACTAGAATAATTTCTTATTATAGAGGTATGGCTCAACTAATGCCTATATTTTCAATATTATTCTTTATATTATGTTTAGGTAACGCTGGAACACCTTTAACATTAAACTTTATTGGAGAATTTATGTCCTTATTTGGAATTATAGAAAGATTACCTGTTATTGGTATAATTGCTGCTACTACTATTGTGTTTGGTGCAGCTTATTCTATTTTCTTATATAATAGAATAGCTTTTGGTGGTTCTTATACTAAGCATATATTTGAACAAAATGTGTTTGATATTGATAAAAGAGAATTTTTACTGTTATTCGTTTTAGTTGCTTTAACTGTTATATTGGGTGTATATCCTTCTATTATTTTTGATACATTACATTACAGTGTAGTTAATTTAGTTTATGGAGTAGAACCTTCTGGTTATATTACTGCTAATTATACATTTTAAAATATACAAGGATTAAGAGGTTATAGTACTTCAGCTATTAACAGAGATGTTAATAAAAACAACATAGAAGTGAGTTTAGGGGGCTCCGCCCTCCCTTGATATGTAACCCCTTTCCCGGTTATAAAAATTTAATCACTTTTTATTACAAAGTAATAATTATATTGCTTAAATTAACTTAGTGTATTTATTTATAATAGAAAACCCTAGTATACATACTAATAAGGTTTAGATAAATAAATACACTAGATTATTATTAAAACATAATATATTTTATGTAAATAAAAGAAAATATACCAGATGGGGCCCACCCAGCAATGCTGGGGGGCTTTTTATCGAGAAATACTTTAATATTAGTATTAATATAATAATCAATGAAAGAAAAATGCCACAATTAGTACCTTTTTACTATATGAATGAATTAGTATTTAGCTTTTCTTTAATAGTAGTAATATTATATTTGTTATCTAAATATATTTTACCAAGAATAGTTCGTTTATTTATTTCTCGTATTTTTATAAAAAAAATAAAAGAATAATATTATATAACAATTAGATTATTTAAAGACTTATATCTTAAACAAATAAAGAGTATGAATACATTTTTTAATAACATACAAATATTTAGTCCTTTAGATCAATTCGAGATAAGAAATTTGTTAAGTATAGATTTACCTGTTTTAGGTAATTTACAATTTTCATTAACAAATATAGGACTTTATTTAATAATAGGTACAATATTTATAATATTATTAGGATTATTAAGTACTAATTATAATAAATTAGTAGGAGATAACTGATCAATAAGCCAAGAAGCTTTAAATGCTACAATATTAAATACTGTGGTAGGTCAAATTAATCCAAAAGAAGGGCAAAAATTTTTCCCTTTTATCTACACATTATTTATATTCATTTTAATTAATAATTTAATTGGATTGGTAATCAGGTGCCTATGAATTTTATCATTATTTATCTTAAATTATTCTAAAAAATTTTATTTTTCACGTTTAAATTTTAATACTGACTCTCAAGCAGATAAACCTCGATATAGTTTTAATAATAAAAATACTTTCTATCTTAATCCTGATTATATTACAGGATTTACTGATGGGGAAGGTTGTTTTTCAGTTTCAATATATAAAGAGAGTAGGGTACTTACAGGTTGACAAGTTAAAGCTATTTTTAGTATATCTTTACATGATAAAGATGTAAAAATATTAGAAGCTATACAAAGAACTTTTAAGGTAGGAAAAATTTATAAACATGGAGAGAATTCTTTACAATATCGTGTTAGTTCTTTAAAAGACTTAAAAGTAATTATAGAACATTTTGATAAATATCCTTTAATAACTCAAAAAAAAGCAGATTATCTTTTATTTAAAGAAGTTGTAAATTTATTAAAACAAAAAGAACATTTAAAACTAGACCCCCATATTGGGGATGTTTCACTAGCAAGCTCCGGTTTACAAAAAATAGTTAATATTAAAGCATCGTTAAATTGAGGTTTATCTGAAAATTTAAAAAATTATTTTCCTGAGACCAAATTAGTAGATAGATCTGTAGTAGAATTTACTGGAATAAAATCTTTAAATTGAATAAGAGGGTTTATAGAAGCTGAAGGTAGTTTTCAAGTTATATCTCAAGAAATTAATAATAAAACTAGTATAAGTTTAAGATTTTCAGTTACTCAGCACACTAGAGATGAGGTCTTATTAAAGAATATTGTTACTTATTTAAATCTTGGAAGATATTATAAATCACCTACTCGTCCTGAAGGACAATACTTAGTCACAAAATTTTCAGATATAAGTAATAAAGTTATACCTTTAATTAACGAATACCCTTTATTAGGAGTTAAAAATAGAGATTATTTAGATTTTGTGCAAATAGCAGAGTTAATAAAATCTAAAGATCATCTAACTAAAGAAGGAATAAAAAAAATAATGTTAATTAAAAATAATATGAATTCAAAAAGAACATATGAAAAAGAAGAATAAATTTAATTTAGTGGGGTGCAAGCTCCCCAGCAAGCTCTAGTTAATTAAATAATATAGATAAATAATGATAAATTCATTCAATTTCACTAAATGCTGGGAACTTCTAAGGCCTTAAGTACCAATTGGTAAAAATCTTAAAGGATAAAACAATGAACAATCAGCAGGGAACCAAAATAACTAATAACGTTATGAGTAGGATCCTCAGAGACTACACGTGAAAAATTATTTAATTTTTATTTTACAGTATTAATTAAGTAATTAAGATATAGTCCAATTTGGTAAGTCTATATGGTTTATCAAACAGTCCTTATAGTTTTGCTTCAACAAGTCACATGATTCTTACAATATCTTTATCTTCTGTTGTAGTATTAGGTGCTACAATATTAGGTTTAGCTAAACATGGACTTAAATTCTTTTCTTTATTTGTTCCAGCAGGAATACCGTTAGCTTTATTACCTATGTTAGTAGTTATAGAATTCATATAGTAATATTACTTTGTGAACAAGAGCCAAACTCCGGGAAACTCCTAAAGCTTATAATACTAAGCACAATTACGAAAGTCTTTGTGTGGCTGAACTAATTACTCAGGTATAGTAACAAGTTATAAGATGAGTGAAAACGAAATGGACAATCGTGGATCTAAATCAAATATTGATGATTAAATATTTGTAAAAGAGCAACGAGTAGACGGTTCTTCAATGTAAATTGTACGTTGTAAGGTGTACTCTAGTCGCCATGAAAGTGGTTTTGAGAGTAATTAAGTAACCTCAAATTAAAGTTTCTGCATAGTCTTGGATAATAATCGAATAAGTAATATTATAATACGTTTAAGCACAAAAAGTTTAAAAACTATTCCGGAGGTGCAAGTAGCCGGGTCTAGAAAAGGAAATTTTTATTTAAATAAAGGCTATCCTTTAAGAAGTTGTCATCAATTATATGGTGGTTTCCGTTCTATTCATTTCCTTACTGTAGGGCGTTTGCTAGAAAAAGTAATTTTTAACGTCGGAGGCGCTAGATTTATATCTTCGTCTTCTAGCATAGTTCCTACTAAAGTTTATATTAACGCAGATAAAGATAAAGAGTTAATAGTTAGCGAAAATAAAGGAAGAACAGGTATTTATCGTTGAGTACACATAGAATCAGGAAAAACCTATATAGGTTCAGCTTCAAACTTAAGTGCAAGATTTAAACAGTATTTTAATTATAATCATATTTCTTATCCTAAACGTAATTTAAGAATATATAAGGCATTATTAAAATACGGTTATTCTGAATTTAGATTAGAAATTTTAGAATACTGTGATATTAGTGTTTTACTTCAAAGAGAACAGTTTTATTTCGATAAACTAAACCCTGAATATAATATTTTAAAAATAGCAGGTTCACCTTTAGGTTATAAACACAGTAGTGAAGCTAAAAATTTAATAGGTTTAGCTAGTAAAGGTAGAAAGGTGTCAGATGAAACTAGGGAAATTAAAAGAAATATTTCCCTAGGTAAAGAGTTAGAATTAGAACATATAGAAAAATTACGTTTAAGTAGTCCTTTTAATAAGCCTTTATTAGTAAAAAACAACGAAACAGGAGAAATTTTAGAATTTTCTTCTTTAACCGAAGCTGGTAAATATTTAGGTATCACTAGATCTACAGTAAAAGTAAATTTATTAAAAGGCGTTCCATATAAAAATTATACTTTGAGTTTGGTAGATAATACAGATGGTAGCGTTATAGATGAAAAACCTTTAGCAAAAAATTATCAACAACCTGTATTATTATTTAACCCCGATACAAAAGATAAAAAAGAATTTTCTTCTATAAATGAGGCTGCTAAATACTTAAATGTCTCAGGTGCACGTATGTGATATTTTTTTAATACAAGTGCAAAACAAGGTAATGAAACATTTAAAGGGTATATTATTACTAAATTAGATAAAGAAGTAGTAGCTAATAGAGTATCTAAAAAGATAGAAATAACAGATCTTGAAACTCAAGAAATAAAAATTTATTCTTCTTTTACTTTAGCTGCTAAAGATATAGGTGTACCTTCTTCAAGTTTATCAGGTTATTTTTCTAAAAATCGTTCTGGTCCTTTTAAAAAAAGATATATTTTTAAATTAGTTTAGGTTTTCGTGGTTATAATTTTCCAAGAGTGCAGTCGTTCTTATTCTGTTAGATGTATTTCTTTAGGTTTAAGATTAGGTGCAAACATAACAAGATGAGAGTAGGTTCCTCATTCTTCTTGTGTAAAAGAGCCAAACTCCGGGGAAGCCTTAAAGTTATAATTACCAAACACTAACTTAAAAGGGTTAGGTGCGGCTAAGCTAATCACTTAGGTATGGTAAAAAGATTATAAATACACGTAAGTGGAATAGGTAATCGCGGATCTAAAATACCTCTCTTGAATATTATTTATTAATATTTAATGATGTGTAAAAGAGCAACGAGTAGACGGTTCTTCATAATTAAGTATATATTTTTATATATATTAAATAGTGTAAGGTATACTCTAGTCACCGGGAAAGCCGGCTCTTGAAAGAAATTAAGTAATTCAAGATTAAAGTTATCACAATAACCTGTCCTTATTAAGAATATTTATATAATATTCTGAATTGTGAAATAAAGGAAAAGACATATATTTATGTAAAAGCTATATTATTAGCGCCTTTAGAGAAAGGATAATAATCAATTTATTTTTATATTATACCTTTAAAGAAAGGATAAATTTATGTACGAATTTTACTATATTTATTTAAATTGTTACTAAAAGTTTATGTAGAATTTCTGAGTTTATATTCTAAAGAGAGTGTTTTATGTAATTCATATGCTACTTTTGTATTTTCACGTGGCTATGCTTTACAAAGTAATGGTATATTTAAAGGGTCTTTTAATAAACAGGTAAATATTAGGTTGTATTCAACTACATCAGATAACAGTTCAGATTTAGTTGTTTTCTCGGATGCTGATAAGTTAGAAATTTTAGAATTTGTTAAGGGTAAATCAGGTATTTACATGTGAACTAATAAATTAAATAATAAAAAATATATAGGTAGTTCTGTTAATTTAAGACGTAGAGTCTTAGAATATTACAATGTTAATAGATTATTAAATGAGAAAAGTATGACTATTAATGTTGCATTATTAAAATATGGATACCGTAATTTTAGTTTTACTGTCTTAGAATTTTGTAGTTTGGATAGTCTTATGTCTAAAGAGAAATATTATTTTGAAGTTTATAATCCAGAATATAATATATTAAATACTCCTGGTAGTCCATCTAGAGGATCAGGATGAAAACATTCAGAAGCTGCAAAAGAAAATATGCGAGCTGCAGCTAAATTATTAAATATATCTCCGGATTATTTAAGTAATAAGTCTAAGGTTAATCCTAAAAGTATAAAAGTGGAAGTTACAGATTTAGATACTAATACTGTAACTATTTATCATGCAATTAGAGCTGCAGCTCGTGCTTTAGATATTGATAAAAGATATATTGAATATTACCTTCATTTAAACCAAAAAAATCCTGTTTTAGGTAGATATACCTTTAAATTACTTGATAACCGTGATTCTTCCGAGGTTGTAAATAATTTAATAGTATCAGAAGGGGCCCACCGAGGTGTGGAAAAGTCTGTCTCGGGGGCATATGTTAATCAGAAAACTTCTCAGAAAGTGGAAGTTACAGATGTTAAAACTCAAGAAGTAAAAGTGTATCCTTCTATTGGGGCTGCTGCTAGAGCTTTGGGTTATCGTCAGTCAAGTATTTCTTTATATTTAAAAGGAAATATGACTAAACTTTTTAAAGGTTTACATTTATTTAAGATAGTATAGTGTAAAAATTCAATTTTTCTTAAAAATTTTAATAAGGATAAATTTGTTGACACGTTGCGCTGGACATTTATTATTACATATTTTAAGTAGCTTTACTTATATTATTATGTCTCAAGGGGTTTTATTCTTTATTGCAGGATTAATACCTTTATCATTTATTGTTGCTTTCACTGGGTTAGAATTTGCTGTTGCAGCAATTCAAGCTTTAGTTTTTGTTATCTTAACATGTAATTACATCAAAGATGGTTTAGACTTACACTAATATGATTGAAGGTATTATAAGAGCTTGCGCTCTCAAAAATATAATAGTAAAAGTAATAGTATTAAAATATAAGTCGAAATGGTAATAAGAGTAAATTATTGAATAAAATGGTTTATATTTCATTAATATAGCTTGTTATAAATAAAGAATAAGTTATATTAATTGTTTTACTAATTAAAGTAAAACAATTCTCATAAATTTTATGGTATAGGAGGATTTTTATAAAATCTTTGTTTTAGTTTGAATCTAAAATGAGAAATGTTGTTATTATGTGTAACAATAGTATGTAATAAACCAAATAAACTTGAAAAGAGTAAATTTGGTAATTTTTAGGCGGGAGCGAAGCCCGCTCTATTATTAAAAAATATTTTGTGATCAAGTGACTAAGAAATTTATTATAATTGATTGGTTTGTGATAAAATACAAAGGATAAATTTGTGAATATGATTGCTAGAGCATAAATTATTAAATATTTTAGTCCCCCCCCGTCTCCCCCCTAATGAAATTAGGGAGGGGGGGGGTGGAAAGGAGCTTTTTAAGTTGAAATACATTTATAGAAGGGAAACGTCAGAGGTACACCTTCGAAAAAAACTGTGAAAATGGGGTTGCTGGAGGAGAACCGCAAATTTCGTTATAATGATGATTTTATGCCTTTTAGTACCCCCCCCCTTTTTTACAGAGGTATCTCTAATTTAGCTAGGTTTTATATACTTAAAATAATAACTAGTATTGTATATAAATATTACAATAAAAAAGTATAGATAAGAGATATGATGAAAAGTTAGTTAATTAATAAGTCAAAAGATTTGGTTGTCATAAAGAAAGTTATTTATAATAATTTTTTATTAAAAAAATTTTTTATATAGGAATCCAAATAAATCATAATTTAGTAATAAAATAGATCCAGGACGTAGCTTTTTTATCTCTTAAGTTATTTTTCTTAACAAATTTCTTTTTTTGATGCTCTTTTTTTTTTTTTAAATTACCTTTATGTAGTGTAATGACACTTATTAAAAAAAAGTGTTACATATACACGTACATGTATATATAGATGAGTTTGGTGATGGCTCTGATTGAACGCTGTCTAAGTGCTTGACACATGCTAATCGAACGATTAATACAGTTTAAAAAACTAAATTAATAGTGGTGTACAGGTGAGTATAAGATATTTTTGCCGACCTTAAAGTAAGAGGATAATAAGATCTCTTATAAACAAAAGGGTTATACCGCTTTAAGAGGATGAGAAATATCATAGAGAGAGGTAGTTGTTAAAGTAATGATTTAGCTAGCCGCAGATTCTCTTAGTCGAAACTGAAAGGTTGATCGACCACATTGGGCCTGAAAAAATCCCAATGCAAAAACGTACAGCAGTGAGGAATATTGGTCAATGGTCTAACGGCCGAACTGGCAACTTAGGGAAATGGATGATATAAAATAATTATATAATAAAGTTTATATAATAATTATTAATATGCAATAGTTGTGAAGTTTTGTCTACATATTGATAATGACAATGTGTATAAACAGTCTCGACTAATTACGTGCCAGCAGTCGCGGTAATACGTAAGAGACAAGCGTTATTCATCTTGAATAGGTTTAAAGGGTACACAGACGGTCAAATTGGCTTTATTTGAAGTAGTTTTTGACTAGAGTTTTTTATATGAGAGGGTAGTACTTTTAAGTGGAGAGTTGATATTCTTTGATACTATAGGGACTGGTAAAGGCGAAGGCAGCCTTTTAGGTAAAAACTGACGTCGAAGGACGAAGGCTTAGATAACGAACAGGATTTGGCACCCTAGTAGTCTTTGCAGAAAATGATGAATGCCATAGGGTAGATTTTAATCTATACTATAAATGAAAGTGTAAGCATTTCACCTCAAGAGTAAGACGGCAACGTAGGAACTGTATATTTCGTGAAAAATAAAATTGTTATTATTAACAATATTGCAGTGTTGGTTAAACTCCAACTCTATAAAATTAAATTTTATTTAGTTTTTAGATCTAATTTAATGAAAATATCTTTTATAAGGGTATTATATTAAAGTATTGTTGTCTAGGTTTATATTTGAACAAAAATTTCCAGGACTAGATTTCACTAGTATAAAAGTGAAGCTAATTTAGTAAATTTATTACGTACGTATTTATTTAAAATAACCCCGCTTATTAAAAATAAGTGGGGGGGCGCTTGCGCTCCGGCTATATTAAAATGTAAAATTGAGAAGTTATACTATAGCAGTCATATCCAATAGGAGAGAGAACGTAATTGGCCTTGAGGAGCTTAAGCATAGAGCTTGACGAGGGGTAGAGACGCATACGACCTTAAATAAAGGAAATAGACACTTTTTTAATTATAGTTTATCGATTTGATAAGTTGTATATCAACTATACTATTTTTACGACTGTGCCTCAACTGGTAGTAACATTTTGGCTCGCAAGAAGGAAGAAAAGTTAACCTTAATGTCTAGTAGTAATAGAATCTTTATTTTAATATTTACAGTATTAAATTTATAAGTTAGGGCAAAGTCAAGGCTGTAAGTAAAAATATTTGGAGAATGTGCATACAAAATAAAGGGTCTCTTTGATCAAGCTTTTTGTAATTCTAATTAAGTTTTTTACTTTTTGGGTCCCATGCTTTAGCGAGGGACTCCAAATATATAAGTTAATAAGCTATTTTAAAAGATTTTCTTTTTACTTAAAAAATATTCCTGGTGTAATAGTTTTAAGTTAGTTTATTAATATTTGAAAACAGATAAACTTTAGGGCTTGTAGAAGACCTTTTAATAGTCTACCGAGTAATTACTAGTTCGTATAAAAGATAGTATAAATATAATAAATAAATATAAAATATGAGAAAAAATTTAATACAATATAATATAAATAATTTAAATAATAATTTGGCGCCAGAGGCGTCTAAATTCTTAAGTCGTACATACGTATCTTTACATAACGTAGAGGCGGGGATTGCACCCGGCCTAAAATTAGAAGTTCAATTTTTAGAATGATTTGTCGGATTTTCTGATGCAGAATCAAGCTTTATTCTTCATAAGGTACTAGATAAAAAAGGAGATATAAGTAAATTTTCTTTTATGTTTACTATCGAGTTACATATCGATGATGTATCTGTTTTAGAATTTATAAAAAATAAATTAAAGATAGGAAATCTGAGAACTTATAAGGATAAATGTATTTTTACTGTATCGGATAAACAAGGAGTTTATCAGTTAATATCTATTTTCGATAAGTTTAACTTAAATACTACCAAATATTTAGATTATAAAAATTTTAAAGAGGCTTTTTTACTTTATCATGAAAGATCTAGTAACGTAAAAATTGCTGAATCTAAGGAGTTGATAAATAAAATACTAGGCTATAAAAGTAATATGAATACTAAACGTAGCGTAATTATTTTACCTTCTGTTCAGGAAGAATATTTAAGTAAAATTAATATAACTAAAGATTGATTATTAGGGTTTATTGAAGGAGATGGTTCTTTCTTTGTATCCAGAACAGATATTGAGCCAGTTTTTTCTATTGAATTATCTGAAGAACAATATCCAATGTTGGTTAAAATTAAAGAATTTTTAGAGGATAATTTAGGTTTTGATAAATATTCATTATTTAAATTAAAATCTTCCTCAATTATATCTATTAATAAACAAAAAGCAAGATTAGGGAAACCTACAGTTATTTTCTCAATAAAAAATATCTTTGTGTTAAATAATTACTTAATACCTCTTTTAGATAGTATGAAGTTTATTAGTAAAAAAGGTTGTGATTTTAAAGATTTTAAAGTTATCTGTGGAGCAGTATATAGAGGTTCACATAAATTAGATGAAATTAGATCATTGATTTTAAAATTATCTTATAATATGAATAACTATAGATTATCTACTAATAAAAAATGGGTAGAAATATTAAGTGAACAAGAAAGAAATTTGATTATTAATGCTGAATCTGTATATGAATATCTTGAAGATGGTCGCATTATGGATAAAAAAACAAATAAACCTTTAATTCATAGAAATTGTATTTATGAAATAAGGTTATCTGATGAAGAAATTCTTTTAGTTGATACTATGAAAGAAGCTTTAAGTAAGGTTAATGTAAGTTTTAGAACTTTAAAGAAATTATTAGATGAGGAAGAATCTGTAAAACTTCCTAATTATGAAGTTAAGAGAATTCCTATTTTTACCATTAAAAAGATTTAAAGACTTATCCTAAATAAAAAGGATTGAGCAAGGTTACAATCAAACAATTCTAAGTTTTTATAGAAAAATCAGGTGTAAACGGTTAATAACATCCTAGTTAAAGACCGTCGGCAATTGTAAGTGTCGCTACAGACTGGGTCACCGGGGTTAGGCTGAAATGTCTGTCCAAATGTACAGTCGGATTCTGTAATGATATTATGTCATAAAGGGGAAGGATATTCTATGTTATGTAGAAATTATTTTCACGGTAATTGGAACCCTTATTTAATCAGAATTGAATCACTAGACCGTTTCTGACTTCAGCAGTGAAGTATGTCGTTTAATTCGATAATCCACGAAAAATCTTACCGCAATTTGAATAAATAAAAAAGTGAAAATTTTTTAATTTTACAGGAGTTGCACGGCTGTTTCCAGTTAATATTGTGAAATAAAGAGATAAATTAACGAAATCCCTCACTTTATTTTTAAAAGTACTTTAGGGTACTATTGATATTTATCTAAATTAAAAATTTAGATAAATATCAAATTTATATTCAATATGAATATAGATTTAGATAAGGTTTCTTCTTTGTAAAAGGGAACAAGACAAGTCATCATGGCCCTAATATTGCGGGCTATATGACGTGCCACATATTTCTATACAAAAAGATGCAAAAATGTGAGTTTGAGCTAATCTTTAAAATAGAATATAAACATATGGATTGTAGTCTGAAATTCGACTATATGAATAAGTAATTGCTAGTAATCGCGAATCACCATGTCGCGGTGAATCGAACCTCGGATTGGTACTAACCACTCGTCACATGCTGAAAGAAGTTTCATCGCAATAAGTTTGCTCTTTTGATACAATACTGTTATTTTTGGAATTTAATTTCTTGTATTGGAATTCACCGCATGCGTGGCTTTAATTAGTGTTAAGTCGAAATACGGTTCAGGTAGTGGAAGTTGCCTGGGGTTTATTAACTAAAACAAAATTTAATAACAAATTTTTATTTGTTATTAAAATCTATTTATACAGGTTTATTTATATATGTATATATATATGTATGTAAATTTGATGTTCGAATCATCAAAATAGATAAAATTTAGATGAATATTAGTGGGGGCGCTATGAAATGCTCCCCAACAATAAAAAAAAAACCCAATTATGCTTCTTAAAAAAAAATGTCCGTCCGGGGAATTAAATTTTATCTATTTTTCATATAATATGGGCGTAAGCTCCATCTATTTTTGGAATATCCGTGGAAATTTTCAATTTAATAATAATAATATTTACAATAAACTTTTTATTCAATGCTTATAGTAGTGATAGTAATGCTACTTTTTGACCTGCAGCCGTTTACACTGATTTAAGCGATTTTAATAAGGAAAACCCAGGAAAACCTGGTATATATAGATAAGTTAACTTAGTTAATGGTTCTACATATATAGGTAGTTCTAGGGATTTAGTGCGTAGATTAAGAGATTACTTTTCACCCAAATGACTAGAAAAAGAGATCTTAGTCAATAATAGTGTAATCTATAAAGCTTTATTGAAGTATGGGTATTCTAATTTCAGGTTATAAATTTTAGAGTACACAGATAAAGATCAATTACTTAATCGAGAGCAGTACTATCTAGATATGTTTAATCCTGAATATAATATTTGTAAAATAGCTGGGTCCTCGGCTGGTCGTTTAGCTACTTTTGAAACCAAAATTAAATTACAGAAAGCTTGGTTAATAAGAAAATATTTAAGTAAAAAATGATTTAACCTTTTCAGAGTTTGTGTTAGAAGATTTTGTGAATAAATTAGTGGCCGTGCCGGAGGCCGGCCCCAAATATAGAGTTAACTTTGAATAAAATACAAAAAAGGGTCGATTTATTATCACAAAAAGAATCCAAAATAAAAGAATCGCCAGAGAGTCGTTTAAATAGATTAAAAGCAAGTAAAACAGCTCAAAAAGTGTTAGTTACAGATTTAACTAACTACAGAATATTTATCTGGAAGAAGAGTTGCTGATGCTTTAGGAATTAGCCATACAAATGTTAGAAATAGACTAACAAATAAGATAGCTAAACCTTATAAAAATAGATTCATATTTAAGTTTAAAGAATAAACTAGCTAAAGTTATAAGCTACACTATAGATTTATTATTTAAATTTTTTTTTTAATAAGAAATACTTATTAATTTTTTTTTTGCAGAAGAAATTATGCAAAAAGTCGATTTAGGTGAAATAGTAATAAATAAATCGATTAAATTCTATATGTTTTACTAGTGGAAGTTGCCCGGGATTTATTAACTAAAACAACATTTTAGGGGCCGGCCTCCGGCACGGCCACTAATTTTTTATGTTAAAAATTTCTTAATGAGGTGTAGTTTAACTTGTTATAAACTAGACGTTCGACTCGTCATAATAAATATAAGTCCCTCGGGGCGTGGGGCTTCGCACCTGGTGGGCCCCTTTTAGTTATTTTATATAATTAAAAAGCTGACGATAATTTAATGGAAAATTTAATAGATTCTATTAGATTGAGAATTCTATCTTCTCCCTTGGCTAATGATTACACTATCAATAATCTTATTAACACTTTCTAATGCCGTTTGTTCTAGACGAGATATTTCTATCTTATTTAACAGTAGCTATTAAAGATTTAATGAGTTTACCATCATGAAATGATGGTATAGGACTACAATAAATTTTAATTTTCTTTATTACTAATATCACACAAATTTTTTATATTTTTGTACATATAATTAGTATATTTTTATTATTCTTAACTAGTTTTTATCTTAGAAAAATTTTAATTTCTGAATATTCTTCTTTAAAAAATTTAATATTTAATCAATTTAAAATTAATTTCCTTAGATTTAGGAGTTCTTTAATAAATAAAAATAGCAATGATTATAGTAGTAACAATAGTGCTACTTTTTGACCTACAGTAATTTACACTGATTTAAGTGATTTCAAAAAAATATATAAGGAAAACCCAGGAAACCCCCCTTAAGGGGGGGGGGTTTATATTTAGAAAATAGGGGTAAAAAATTTTTTTTAGTGCGGATTTATTTTCCAAAACTATAATTAGCAACTAATAACCTAAGAGGGTTGTTAAAACGCGGGTTAGTGTAAGTAGTAACACGTTCGGCTCATGTCCGAATATCGAGGTGCAAGTCCTTACCCGCATCTAAATAATTCCCCTCGGATTAGTACATATCTAAAGATAATTACTTTTTATCATTTGGCTATATATGCAGCTTTGCTTTAGGTATCTGTAATTTTAATATAATTAATATGACGGATATTTCATAGCGCTACAAAGGGTAAAAATTATAAATAATATTTTTAGTGGCCGGAGGCCAAGCTCTATAAATGTAGTATAAGTTCTATAGGATAGTTTATTTTTAACTAAATTTATTTAAATTTGGGGCTTCGTATGCTTACGCCTTGAATTTAAATAAAAAGGAAGGTTCCGTTTGTAGGTATGACGGGTTGAGCTGTAAACTCAATAGCCCACGGCTGTCGAAGGTTCAAGTCCTTTTCTTCCTAAAAATTTAGATGAATTATAGATAAAAAAAAATTTTTTTTAATGACAAAATTAATTAGAAGTAATTTTCAAGCTCATCCTTTCCATTTAGTATCTCCATCTCCTTGACCTTGCGTGTGATTTAGGAAATCACTAAAGAGGGTTAAACTGCCAAATTTCGGAAAAGCCTTAAGACCATTGATACCAAGCAATAACTTTCCAGTTATTAGTGGATGAATTAATTACTCATGTATGGTAATAAGTCAATGGATTCTCGAAAGAGGAATAGGTAATCACGAATCTAAGTCAGTTTTAAGTATTAATAGTTTAGTTAATTATAATGCTTTTACTGTAAATGAACAACGAGTAAACGGTAGTTATACAAGAAATCTTGTATTAAGATGTACTCTAACGGGTTTCGAAAGAAACTATCTATTCAGAATCCCTTCTAACCAAATAACTAAAAAAAAATGCTTTTTCTACTTTGAAATCTAATGTTTGTAATTCTAATTTGTTGGATCCTTGATTTATAACAGGTATTGCTGACGCTGACCTCCAAAGGGGGGGGGGGGGATGTTTCACTAGTTTCACTAGTTTCACTAGTTTCACTAGCAAGCTCCGGTTGTTTTACTTTAAAATTTCATAAACGTTCAGGAGGAAGATCCGGATGAGATATTATACCAGCCTTTATTATAGTTTTACCTAAAAAAGATAAAATTATATTGGAAGAAATACAAAAATTTTTTTGTGTCGGACGTATCTCTAAACAAGGTCAAACTGCTATTCAATATCAAGTAAGTTCTGTTACCGATTTACAACTAATAGTCGAACATTTTTAGAAGTTTCCATTAATTACTAAAAAGCTTATTGATTT
Source organism: Fusarium pininemorale (assembly GCA_002165215.1). Taxonomy (NCBI): domain Eukaryota; kingdom Fungi; phylum Ascomycota; class Sordariomycetes; order Hypocreales; family Nectriaceae; genus Fusarium; species Fusarium pininemorale. Next base: position 132 of record NFZR01000069.1, on the reverse strand, counting down.
TATTTTATTTAAAGACATAGTTAATATGGTGCTTAAAAAATAGCATTTAACTCAAGAAGGTATCCTGAAACTTGTAGCAATAAAAGCTTCTATGAATAAAGGTTTACCTCCCACATTAAAAGAAGCTTTTCC
>NFZR01000068.1:0-21325 GCA_002165215.1 Fusarium pininemorale | reverse complement strand
AAATACTAATATAAAACCCTAAGTAACCTAAATACTACTTTAAGATAATAAAAAAAACATACCTAGTTACTAAATATTACTAAGAATTAAAGCTAGCTATACTAAGTATAGCTAAAGCTTAAGTTTCTATAAAAAAAAGCTAAATACCTTTATATTTTTTAAAAATCTATCCTTTTACTTTATATTTCCTTTCTCTTACTCTTTAAGATAGTAAGGCTAATAAAGGGAAAAAATAAAGAAACTAATAATAAATAGATAAGTAGCTAAAATTACAGAATTATAGGTAAAGTACTAATAACTAATTACTTACTAACTAACTAATTAGGTAGTTAGTTACTTAAAATAGACTATAGTATTTCTTAGTAGCTTAGTAAACTATCCTTTAGGTCTAGCCTAATAAAGGCTAAATAATTAAAAAACAGAGCTAATAGGAAAAGCAGTAGTAGCTAATTAAATAGTAGTAATAGCCTAGAAGCATAATACAGTCCCTAGCAGCTCTAAACTTATAGGCCTAGGTAAAATATACTAAAACCTTTGTTTATAGATAATAGCTATAGACTAATTCTAGCCTCCTTACCCCTAGCCATAGCCTTAGAAAGCAGTTAGTAGTAATGGCTAGGCAGGCTATATAAATCCCCTATTACTAGTCTACGCTAAGGGCCTAAAAGGCCTTATAAATCCCTTATTATTATAGGCACTAGTTAGCAGTAAGGGCCTAAAAGGCTATATAAATCCCTAAGTACTAGTTAGCAGTAATAGCAGTAATAGCAGTAATAGTAATAGTAGTAATAATAGCAATAAGGGCTAGTAAAGCAATGTAAAAGGCTATATAAATTACTTATTACTAGTTTATACTAAGGGCCAGGAAGGCTATATAAATTACCTATTACTAGTCCGTACTAAGGGCTAGGAAGGCTATATAAATTACCTATTACCAGTCTGCACTAAGGGCTAGGAAGGCTATATAAATTACCTATTACCTAGGGACTTAAAATACAATAGCAAGATAATAGTATTATTAATAGGCAGGCTACCCTTATACTAGTAGCTACCTAATTAAATAGGAGCAATATACTAGCTAATAAAGATAGTAATAAAGCAGTCCTTAAAGGTAATATTATCTATATTAGTATATTCCCTAAGCTAGTATTTAAAAACTATAACTAGGCTCTATAACCTATACCTATCTATATAGGCCCAGGCCCTATATAGCTAACTAATTAAATAGCTACCTATAATGCCTGCTATAGTAAACTAACCAATCCTATAGCCTTAAGGTTAACCCTGCTAGCTGTAGAAAAGGAGTATAAGTAAAGGCTAATTAACTATCTATCCTTACTACTAGCCCCTTAACCCTAAGAAAAGCAGGTAGTAAAGGACAGGAGCCCTGCAGTTAATAGTAGCTATAATAATATATATAATTTAGTACCCCTTAACTAAAAAAGCCTTTTAAATACTAATATTAGTAGCCTAGCCTTACTACCTTTACTAAACCTACTACCCTTTACTTTAAAGTATAGGCTATTAAGTGCCTTTAGTAATACTAGTAACCCTAGTACTGCCTTACTAAATAATTTCCTAAGCTTAAAAGAGCTAGTTAGATATTCCTATATAGTATTTAGCGCTAGCTAAAGTAGCTAGTTAACCTCTAGGACCTAGTAATAAAGCTTATATATATTTACCTTTCCCTATATACTAGTAACCTATAATAACTAAAATTATATACTTTTTACCTTTATAGCCTTATATAAAGCTAGTAACTAAACCTTAATAGGTAAGTAAGCTATATACTATAGCTAAGTCCTAAGAAGCTTCTTTATATTTAAGAGCTAAGGTAAGGAAGTTAAGGGAAATAAAGCAGCTATTTCCCTCTAGCCTAGCCACCTATATACCTACTACTGTATTGCCTATTAGGGACTAACTAATTATATAGGGGCTAACCTACTTTACGCTAAGACCCTAAATACTAATTTCTATACCTACTTTATTTAGGAGTAAGCCTACTACCTTACTAATATACTACTACCTTTCTTATTAATATTAATACTAAGCCCAGCCCTTAAACCTAAAAGCTAGGCACTATTACTAAGTAAAAGGCCCCTAGCCAATCTCTTTTTTACTAAGACTAAAGCTAAGTTACTAGCTAATAAAGCTATTACTATCTTATAATAGTAAAATATTAATAGTATTTAGCTTAGTATTAATAGCTTAGATACTATATAGCCTAGTTATAGGCTTTTTTCCCTATCTTTCTTGCTATTACCTAAGCTTAATATATTAAATAAATAGACAGTTTAGCTATATAGTATTAACCTAGCTAAGATAAAATATATATACCTTAGGTTATTTTATATTGCTTATATATACTTTACTATCTTCCTTTTTTTCCTTAATATAACTATTAGTAATATAATAGCTAGCCCTAGCGCTATCTTAATTACTCTCTTAGATAATTAATAGTAAGAACTATATAATTAGATTATTATTCTAGTAGCTAGGCAAGCTAGCTAAGCCCCTGCCCTTTAAGAGCTACTAATATTATTTACTATAGCTAAGCATAAGGCCTACTACTACTAAGAAAAGCTAGTAACTAATTACTAGTATACTAATAATAGTAGCTATACTAGCTACTTATAGTATCTATTTCTAATAGAAAACCTTATAGCCTTTAGCTAACTATTAGTTAAGAAGGCTAATAATATTTTAGTTTACTCCTAATATACTAACTCTAACTTCTCTTACTTTACTAACCCTAAGCTTATTCTGTAGTTATATAATCTAAAGAATGCCTTTTAAGGCACTACCCTTAAGGAAGTAATTAATTAACTAGGTTTCTAGGTACTTAGCTACTTTATACCTTATAAGCTTAACCTAAACTTATTCTAGCTTAATATTAGCTACTAAGACTACTTAGTATTTTCCTTATATTTTACCTAGCTACTTACCTTTATATAAAAAGCGCTAGAGTATAAAAGGCACTACTAAGACTTAATTTATATTATATAGGCAGCTAGCAGTTAACCCTAGTCCCTTAACCTTACCTACTTTTAGTCCTTTCTACTTAACTAATCCAAAACCTATATATTAAAGGCACTACTATTACTAATAACTAGCAACCCTATAAGCTATAATAAGCAGCTTTATATCCTATAGGCAAAGGCCTATAACTATAATAAGGAACTCTTCTTTACTATATATAGTAACTATTAGCTCTTTAGTAATATAAGCCTTTCCCTGCTAGTATTACCCTAGGACCTAATTAATTAGTTATATTAAGCAAGCTAAAAGGAGGACAGGCTAGCTAATAACTATTAAAAATATAGCCAGATCCTTAATACCTAAAATACCTATAAAAGTTATTTTAACGCAGTCTAGTTAAGTATACAGGCCTCTTACTATAGTATGTACCGTAAGGTAATATTTTAACTTAATAGTATCTTATTTCTATAAAAATACTAAGCCTTTAGGCTAAAAGACCCCTAAAAAATTAACTATAGACCTATTATAAAGATATTTTACCTTAATAGCCTGGCTAATAACTAACTGCTATTCTAGGTTTTACTAATAAGGTATATAAACTAGCTAATTATAATAAACACTGCCTATTTTATCTAACCCCTTAACTATATCTTTTATAAAGTAGTAAAAAACCTAAAAGTAATATTCCTACTATAACCCCTAGCAGGTTAGAAGGCAGTATAGCTAACTAAGGTATTTAATTAAATATAACTAGATAATAATAGTATATTAATACCCTATCTTTCTATAGTACCTAAGAACCCTAGCTATAATGCCTTTTTACTTATTACCTTCTATATAGTAATACTCCTTATATACCTCCTTATCCTTAGCCTTATAAGTAAGGCCAGGTATTTATTTAATAGGTAAATCTAAGAAGCTTAGTAGTATACCTAGGCTAGCACTTTAGAAGGAGATAGTAAAAGTAAACCTACTATATAAAGTATAGCTTATTAGAAATAAGGGCATTCCCAGGGTAGCTATAACTAGCAGCTATTTAATTAGGTATAGGGAGGTTAATAATACTAGGCTACCTAGGCCTAAACTATTATTTACTATAGGCTAGGACTTCTTACTTAAATAAAAAAAAATAGTATAGTATAGCTTATATTAAACTATATTAACTAGATTACTAGCTAGCTTACCCTTAAGGTCCTTCTATATATATATATTTAATAATACTTACTACAGGCCAAGCTAGTATTACCCTCTATAGTTACCTTACTAGCCTTAGGGGCTATTACTACTAAATAATATATATATTAGTAGCTTATATCTATACTATAACTAAAGTCTTATACTAGTACCTAGGCTAGTAGTACTACTATACTAAAGTATACCTTTAACTTTAATATTAACTTTAAAAAAAGCCTACCTAGTAATACTATCTAGGCTAGAATTATCTAATTACTTGCCTTTACATTTCAGGAAATTACCTATACTTATAATTTCTATCTTCTTATTAAGCTTAAGTTATAGTAAACCTTACTATAAAAAAGCACCTAGTTCCCCAGGGCTACCCTATCCCTACTATAAATTAAAAGTCTAAACAGGCTAATTAAGTAAGTAAAAGTACTTAAAAGCTATATCCTAGTAGCTTATAATATTAAATAGGTCTTTACTAAAGTATATTAGCTTTATTACCTAGGATCTAAAAAAAAGAAAAAGTAAGGAAATAGCTAGGGTAATATAGCTAAAGGTACTAAGTAATGCCTAACTATAGTTAGCCCTAGCAGTAACTCTTAATACTATCTACTGCACTTACTATAGCTACTACTCCCTTACTAAATAATATTCTATTAAAATAAGCCTTTAATAGATAATTTCTAAAGCTTCTTTATTTTTAACTAGCTTTTTAAGCTATCCTAAGATACTAGTAAAAATACCTTACCTTTATAAAATAACCTAAACTATTTTATACTATATTAATAGTATAAGATACTATTTTAAAGTACCTTAAATAGCTATAATATTAATTTTAACCAGGAGATAAGCTAGTATATTAGGTACTATATCTTTATCTTATTTAAGGCTAACCTAACTAAGCCAGTTATATATTTAAAAGTATTTAGCTATACTAACTTTCCTTAATTTTTTTAGATTAAGATATTTATACTATACTTCCTTAACCTAGCTTAAAAAAGAGAGGTAAACCTTTTATAAGGGTATAAATTAAAAGTTATACTTTCCTTTATACTATAAAATAGTAAGATAAAAAAGCTAATAATACTAATACCTAAGGTCCTTTATACTATTACTATTAGCCTCCTTTAGCCCTGTTTATAGTAGCTTAAATCTAAATATAAATAGCTTTAAAACTAGTAGTTAGCCCTATACTAGTAATACAGGCAGTTACTAATAAGTAATTAAAGTAAAGCTATAAAGAAAGTATAGTAATAATATAGGTCTAACCTTATTACTTTTAAAAAGAGTATATAGGGCTTTATTAGTCTTATTTAAAGCTAGTAAGGGTAATAAAAAATACCTTCTAGCTATAGGGCTAGCTTACTAATAAAGGCTAATTACCTTACCAATTTCCTACAGATCCTTACTAAATAACCCTAAATATATAAACCTCCTTTTAAGAACTATAGAGGTAAAGAACAGGAACCCTTACTTACTGCTAAAGGCCCTATCCTAATCCTGCCTATATACTAATTCCTTTACCAGGCTAGCAAGACCCTAAGGTTAATTATATAAGTAATACTAAAAAGGTCTAAATACTTTAAGTATTATAAATTATAAGATAATCTTTCTTATAGCCTATAGCTCCTTAACTAAGGCAAGGATTAATAGTAGGTAATAAAGACTATACTACTTACTTTTATCCTTACTAGTAAGTTAAATAATACTATAAAACAGGATAACCTATTATAGTAATTCCTCTTATAGAAATATTTACCTAAGGAATATATAGTTTAGTTAGTTAGATATATTATTTATTATAATAATAAGTTAGCTAGGTTACCTTTTATCTTTAGTACTACTTAGTATAGTACTAATATAATATAAGCCTATTTACCTTTTCCTAGTCTTAGCAGTTTACTATTTTAAAAAGTAAAGGTATTTAATAGTTATATATAATTAGAAAAGGATTATCTATTTAAAAGCTATTTAATTATATAGCTAATTTACAGCACTATAGGATCTAGATATATATTATCTAGATATTAATATAATTATAACCTAATACTAGGATATTTAAAAAGCCCTTAACCTTCCTATACTTTTCTATCTATTTACTTTTTAATATTATCTATTTTTATTTATAATTACCTAATACTATATAATTAGATATTACCTAGTAATTATAATTACTGCCTTAGCCTTTAGTAAAGCTACTGCTCTGGCTACTATACCTAGGGTTAAAGTTAATATATACTTAAGTATATAGGGAAAGGAAGCTACTATATTATAAGGAAGTTATTAAAGGGAGGAGGTTACTTAGCTTCTTTATATACTTAAGTATATTAGGAAAAGGAAGTAATTATAGAGAAGATTATTAAAGGAGGAAATTACTTAGCTTCTTTATATACTTAAGTATATTAGGAAGAAAAGGTAGTATATAAAAAAGGTTATTAAAAGGAGAGAAGTTATAATACTTTCTATTTAATTTATTTATAAATCTTAGTATATTTTTACTTAATACTTATATACTTAAGCATATTAAGGAAAGGAAGCAGTTATAAAGGAGATTATTAAAGGAGGAGATTACTTAGCAGTCTTATATACTTAAGTATATTAAAAAGAGAAGCTACAGTAAAGGTTATTAGTTATTAAAGTAAGAGAAGCTTAGTAGTCTTATATACTTAAGTATATTAGGAAAAGAAGCTATAGTAAAGGTTATTAGTAAAAAAGAAAGTAGGTAGTTTTATATACTTAAGTATATTAAGAAAAGAAGCTATAGTAAAGGTTATTAATAGGAAGGAAGCTTAGTAGTTTTATATATTTAAGTATATTAAGAAGAGAAGCTATAGTAAAGGTTATTAGTTATTAAAGTAAAAGAAGCTTAGCAGTCTTATATACTTAAGCGTATTAGGAAGAAAAGCTATAGTATAGGTTATTAGTTATTAAAGGTAAGGGAAGCTTAGCAGTTTTATATACTTAAGCATGTTAAGAAGAGAAGCTATAGTATAGGTTATTAGTTATTAGAGTAAGAGAAGCTTAGTTATCTTATATACTTAAGTATATTAAAAAGAGAAGCTATAGTATAGGTTATTAAAGTAAGAAAAGCTTAGCAGTTTTATATACTTAAGTGTGTTAAGGAGAAGCTATAGTAAAGGTTATTAGTTATTAAAGTAAAAAAAGCTTAGCAGTCTTATATACTTAAGCATATTAGGAAAAGAAGCTATAGTATAGGTTATTAGTTATTAAAGTAAAAGAAGCTTAGTTATCTTATATGCTTAAGTATATTAGGAAGAGAAGCTATAGCATAAGTTATTAAAGTAAAAGAAGCTTAGTAGTTTTATATACTTAAGCGTATCGGGAAGAAGCTATAGTAAAGGTTATTAGTTATTAAAGTAAAAGAAGCTTAGCAGTCTTATATACTTAAGCATATTAAGAAGAGAAGCTATAGCGTAGGTTATTAGTTATTAAAGGTAAGGGAAGCTTAGCAATCTTATATACTTAAGCATATTAAAAAGAGAAGCTATAGTATAGGTTATTAATTATTAAAGTAAGAGAAGCTTGGTTATCTTATATACTTAAGCATATTAAAAAGAGAAGCTATAGTATAGATTATTAGTTATAAAGGTAAGAGAAGCTTAGCAGTTTTATATACTTAAGTATATTAGGAAGAAAAAGTTACTATAGTATAGGGAGGTTATAAAAGTAAAGGAAGCTTAGCAGTCTCTTATACTTAAGCGTATTAGGAATAGGAACCTATCTTAAGAAGCTATTATAAAGGTAAGGGAAGCTTAGCTATTTTATATACTTAAGTATATTAGGAAGAGAAGCTATAGTATAGGTTATTAGTTATTAAAGTAAGAAAAGCTTAGCAGTTTTATATACTTAAGCGCGTTAGGAAAAAGAAGCTACTATAGTGTAGGGAAGTTATAGAGGTAAGGGAAGCTTGGCTATCTTATTTAGTTAAGTATATTAGGAAAAGTAGCTATTATAAAAGAGAAGGTTATTAAAGTAAAAGAAGCTTAGCAGTCTTATACACTTAAGTATATTAGGAAAAAGAAGCTACTATAGCGTAAGGGTAATATTAAAGGGAGGAGGTTACTTAGCTTATTTATAAAGAGATTAGGTTAAAAGGGTTATAGTAGTATATCTTATTAGTAAACTAAATATAGGTAAGTCTATACTAAAAAATAAGATTATATTAGTATTATAGTTATTATTAATATTTCTATATACCTTACCTAGGCTAATAATATTAGCTATAAAAAATAAGAAAGTATATAGTTAGGTTTATAGTTATAATAAAAGGCCGCTATAAGACCTATAGTAATAAAGATAATAAGAGTAAATATAAATTAGCCTAGTATACTATTATATACCTAGATAGAGATCTTAATTACTTAATAACTATAACCTTTACTTAGTCCTAATACCCCTAAGGTATATTAATCTCTAGCCCTATAGGGTAAGTATATAGCTAGCTATATAAAATAGCTACTTATTATTTAGTACTAGTAATAGTAAGGCAGTAGCAGGATATTTATAGCTTCTATTACTAGTAAGTCAGGTTAGTAAATAGTCTTATAGAAAGACAGAAGGGTATACTATAATAAGGTTACCTATAAATAGGTAATAGTATCTAAGCTCTAGGTATATTAAATTAATTAGTATTTATTTAGCATCCCTTAACTATAGCCTTATACTAGGCTACTTACTTTTCTATCTTACTATAAATAAATATATATTTATCCTAACTAGCTGCTAGCTATACCTTATATTCCTTAGTAATACTTTTTTCTAACTATAGCTAGAGATTAACAGTTTAGGCTAATAAGCCTCCTTACTAGAAAGTAATGGCTTAGGCTAATAAGCCTCTTTACTAGAGATCTATTACTATATTCTTACCCTTAAGTATAGTATTAATAACTTTAAAGGTATAGTTAATCTATTTTAAGGCATACCTCCAGGCTATATATAGTTCTAGGTACTTGCAGATAGCTCTCTTAACTATTATATACTTTTAACCTATAGTTCTCTAAACCTTTTAATACTTATCTTTACTAATAAAAAGAAATTTATTAATATTTTTATTACTAACTACTAACCTATTAGGGTATTTATAATAATATCCTTTAGATATTACTAATATAAAGTCTAATATCTTATTAATTATTTAGTTTATACTTTTAAAGTAGTTATAGGTTTAGTAAGCAAGCATTTTTAGTTCTAGCTTAGTAAGGTATAGTATTAAATATAAAGTAATAGTTTTATAGCCTGTATTGTATTAGTAAGGCCTTAGATTATTAAGGTAGTAATAATAAAAAATACTTATAGTATAACGTCTTCCTTTAGGCACTGGCCTAGCTAGTAATATAGTAAATATATAGTATATAGTACTTCCTTAGGGAGATAAATAAGCTAGAAGCCTAAGTAGTTATTTTAGGAGGCAGAGGTAAAGAAAAAGGTACTAAAAAGGTAAAGTTATGCAGGCAGGGTTATAAAGGAAAAAGGGTAGTTATATTAGCCTAAGTATAATTTATATAGTTAGCTATTATATTATACCTATAAGTAAGTAAGCTAATTAAGGAGATTTATAAGAAAGAGGCTATTAAAGTATTATATAATTTATAGTTTATATAAATAAATTATCTTTTTTTTTAATAACTTTAAGATTATACTTAAAGATAATAAGCTTATAAATAAAGTTAAGTATTTATACTAGGAAGGAAGCCTTTAGGGGCTTAATTTTCTTTTTAAAAGGCTTAGTCCAGTGCTTATCTATTCCTGGCTTTAACTATTACTCCTAAAGCTTCTTCTTAACTTTATCTTTAGACTTTACTATATCTACTATATTATTAATACAGGGAGGTTGCCTTATAATAATTTTTATAGGTATTTCTTATTTTATAGTAGTATTGCTTATAGTAGTATTATTAAGGATAGATAGTAAAGATATAAAATCTTTTTTTAGGATATTAGTTAGTATATATACCTTAATATAAAAAAAGTAACTTACTTATTAAAGCTATTAAGCTCCCTTTAGAAGTAGTAGTATTTAGTTTTTAGGCAAAAGCCTTAGTAATATTATTACCTTAGGTATAATAGCCTAGTAAGGAGATATAAAGTAAAGCTTCTTTTTAAAAAAGCTAATCTTAGTAGCAGTCCTATTTTATAAGACTTTATACTTAGAAGGCCAAGTAGCCTTAGCTTACTTTTTGCTTTATTATATTTATTCTGTAGGTAATAAAGTAGTATACTTATCTCTAAAAAGAAAAGAAATATCTAGGAAAGGAAAGTATATACTCTTATTATTACTTATATAACCTTATCTACCTAAGCCCTTAAGAATACTCTTTAAGCTAAGGAGCAAATCCTAATAGTAAGGTTAAAATAGTAATAATATACTTAGAGTATAGCTTTATATAAGCTTATTACTACTATATACTAGCTAAAGCTTATAAATAAATAGTAAAAGGCCCTTTTTAGTTTTAATTAAAATAAAAAAATTATTCTTTAAAATACTAAATATATTACTTAAATCCTTATTAGCTAAATTAATTATAGCTACCTTTTTTAAAGTAGTAAAGATAGCTTTTAAAAATATATCTTTTTATAGTAGCTAATATAATATAGGTAGTAATAATTTAACGTTTTTATTCTTTTTTACCTTATTAATATTAGCTTTATAAGATACCTTATTATTACTTAAGTTAGGAAGGCCTTAGTATTCCTTATTATTATTATTATATTTCTTTTTACTATTTTTATTAATATATAACTTATATTACTTAATAAAAGAAATATTTATAGGACTTTAATAGCTTTTTTTTTTAATATTCTTAATATTCTTTTTATTAAAGTCTTTTTTATTATTTAAGGATTAACTATATACTAAGCTTTTTTTTTACTTAATAAGGTATATATTTTTATTACTACTACTTTTATTATTATTAAAGCTATATTGCTTAATGCTCTTTATCTTAATAGATTTTATATTACTATTATAAGCTTTTATTTTAATTTTCTTTACTATAGTATTATTATACTAATATTTAGGCACTATAAAGAAGGGTATATTATAATTAGGTAATAAGGAATTACTTCTAAAGATTAAAGGAGCTTTTTTTAACTTATTATAGTACTAACCTAATAAACTATATGTAATGTATAGTAAGGGCTCCTTCTATTTATAAATAAGGACGGTTTTCTATAAGGTAGTAATAGGGTTACTATTAGTAAGCTGCTTAGTAGTAATAGCTTAGGGATTCTAAATATTAATAATATACTTAACTAGTATTAATAGTACTAGCTTAGCTAGAACTATAGTTTTTTTATTTAAGAAATTAAAACTATTAAAAGGCTTCTAGGTAAGATTAATATATAAAGTTTTACTTAGTATAGTATTATATATAACTGCTAACTTAGTAAATATAAGCTACTTTATAATAAAGGGAAACTAAGTCTTATACTAAGCTATAACCTTTTATTACTTAGTAGTCTTAGCCTTAATATTTTTCTTAGCTATAGTATAATACTTAATAGCCTTTTACCTTAAGGATACTAAAACCTTAATAACCTTATAGTCTAAGTTAAATTAATCTTTATTATTTATATTAATTAAAATAGGAGTATTAATTAAGTTACTAACTTATTATTACTTAATATTAGCTTTTTGTTATTTAAGCTAATTATACTTAAAAAGAGAAGCTATAGTAAAGGTTATTAAAGTAAGGAAAGCTATTATAGAGTAAGAAGATTATTAAAGTAAGGTAAGCTTAGCTTTTTTTTATACTTAAGCGTATTAAAAAGAGAAGCTATAGTATAGGTTATAGAAGTAAGAGAAGCTTAATGCTTATATACTTAAGTATATTAAGAAAAGAAAGTAGTTATAAAGAAGATTATTAAAGGAGAAGATTACTTAATGCTTATATGCTTAAGTATATTAAGAAGAGAAGCTATAGTAAAGGTTATTAAAGTAAGAGAAGCTTGGCTATTTTATATACTTAAGTATATTAGGAAAAGAAGTAGTTATAAAGGAGATTATTAAAAAAGGAAATTGCTTAATACTTATATACTTAAGTATATTAGAAAGAGAAGCTATAGTAGAGGTTATTAAAGTAAGAGAAGCTTAGCTATCTTATATACTTAAGCGTATTAGGAAGAGAAGTAGTTATAAAGGAGATTATTAGAAAAGGAGATTACTTAATACTTATATACTTAAGTATATTAGGAAGAGAAGTTATAGTATAGGTTATTAAAGTAAGAGAAGCTTAGCTATCTTATATACTTAAGCGTATTAGGAAGAGAAGCTATAGTAAAGGTTATTAGTAGGAGGGAAGCTTAGCAATCTTATATACTTAAGCGTATTAAGAAAAGAAGCTATAGTAAAGGTTATTAGTTATTAAAGTAAAAGAAGCTTAGCAGTCTTATATACTTAAGTATATTAGGAAAAGAAGCTGCAGTATAGGTTATAAAAGTAAGGGAAATAGTCTTATGCACTTAAGTATATTAAAAAGAGAAGCTATAGTATAGGTTATAGAGGTAAGGGAAATAGTCTTATATACTTAAGTATATTAGGAAGAGAAGCTATAGTATAGATTATTAGTTATAGAGGTATAAGAAGCTATACTAAAGGAAGGAGAGAAGAGGTTATTAAAGTAAGAAAAGCTATAGTAAAGGTTATTAAGGTAAGGGAAGTAAGAAGCCTTACTTAAGCGTATTAGGGAGATATTACTAAGGGTAAAGTTACTAAAAGTACTATTAGTAATATAAGGTAATTATAATTAAAAGTATACTATAAATTAGTCTATACTAAATAAAAATAGGCAGTATTTATTACTTAATATAAGGATAGCCTTATTTTTAAATTAGGCTATAATTAGCTAGATTAAAATACTATATAAATTATAATACTAATATTAAATATTTTAACCCTATCTAGGGCCCTATTAAAGTTAGTAATATAGCTAAGAAAATACCTTATTATAGTAAGGTATAAAAGATAATACTTATTAATAACTATAAATAAAATATTAACTATATATATAGCCTAAAAAAGAGAAAAATAGAATAAGGAAAAAAAAGAAAAAAAATTAAAAATTAAGATACTTTAGCTTTTACTTTAGTTTTATATTTAATATAAATATAAAGTAAGCTAAACAGTAAACCAAGTACTTAAAAAGCCCTTACTTTATACTATAGCTATATATAAACCTACTAAATAAAGGGCTACCTTACTATATTAGGCTAGAACCTATTAACTAGCTAATAAAATAACAGGTTCCCTTTAGCCTTACTTTATAAATTATAAGGAAAAAGGTTTAGCTTTATTAAGGTTAAAGAAGCAGTTTTAAATAGTATATTACTATTACTATAAAGTACTTAAGTAGCCTTTAATAAAAGAACCTTACTGCTAATATAAGATCCTAAGCCTTTACTAATATATTAAAACTAAGTACTTTTTACTAAGCTAATACATTATAACTACTATATATATAAACCTTAGCTATTAATATAAACTATTAGTATATAAGCAATGCTATAATAGTATTATTAGGATCCTATATTTATAATTTCTCTTAAGCTTCCTTTACTTAATTATAAATCTATTAGTTTAATACTTTAGGTTATAATTCTCTCTGCTTAATTAGTTCCTAAATTTAGTATATTTCTGCTTAATACTACTGTAAGCTAATGCATTATATCTAAGTACTATTTACTAAGTACCTTTAATATTAGGTATTTAGTATACTTTATAACTTCTTAGCTAGTTAGTTAGTAAGGGTTTACCTAGGCATTACAGGGCCTAAGATACTATAAAACCTATTTAGAACTGTATAAATAGTAATTAGCTAGGGCCCTATAATTACTAACTTAACCTAGCTACTAACCTCTCCTTATCTAAGCTATTATTTAGTAAATATTAATATTTATATATATAACTAAAGCCTTTAGTTAAACTTATTAAGGATATTATTATTATAAAGCTATTACCTTGCTCTTAATAGTATATTAATTTATATTCTAGCTTAATATAATAGTCTATTAGAATTACTATTAGTATAGTAAGGATTATAATATAATACTTTAAAGAGGGAATATCTTTTATATAATTAAATAATATAGTATTATAGGTTAAATATCTTAGTAATATAAGTATACCTCTATACTACTATAGGCCTAAAAGTATTACCTTTCTGTCCTAAGTATCTAGTATCTAGACCTTACTATATAGCTACCTATTCCCAGGCCTAGACTCTGCTAGCATTATAGCTAAAACCCTAGAAGCTAGTATCTATAAGAACTTTGTATTAGCTATAACCTAGAGACTACTTAGTAAATAGGCAGAATAATATACTTTTTAACTCTTACGTCCTTTTAGGCTATATTATTATATCTAAGTATACTTAAAAACGCAGAAACTACTACTAATCTTACAGTTCTATCTTATTATCTATTTCTTTTTTAGGGTTAGGGATTTTATTATGCTTCTAGGCTAGTATAGAGGTCCCCTTATCTAGCTTATCTAGTAACTTACTAATATCTTTAGTATAAAAGCCTAGTACCTTAGTAAAGAAAAGCTTAAGCTAATACTATTAATTAGTTTTATAATCCTTACACTACTTTTTATAGATCTAAACAAGGGCAGCTATACCTATAATATTTACCTTATATAATAAAAGTATCCTATTACTACTATTAAGGATAAGATTATCTAGCTTATTACAGGGAAAAGTAATAATACTAAACTCCAGGAGGGCTAGGTATTGCTTTATTTTATAAAAAAGGCTATATATTTTAGTAATAGTACCTGCCTAAAATAAACCTTCTTAAAAATACTTTAAAGCTATTATAGTTAGTAAGAATTATATAGATATAGATATTAGCAAAGTATATACAGTGCAGGTTAGAGGCATAGAAATATACTATAAGTAGGTATATAAGGGCAGCGAGTTTATGCTTTTTTAGGTTACTGTAAGGTATAAAAAGGAGTAAGTAAAGAAGGAGGGGTTATAAGGTAAGCAGAGAAAAGAAAGTATAGTATACAGGCTACAGAGTATAATAATATAACTATATTAGCTATAACTTAAATATATAGCCTAGCAGACTAACTACCTCCAGGTCCTTAAGATATAACCCTAGGACCTATACTTATTATAAGATCTATAGATAAGATTAAACTAATAATACTTAACTTAGCCTTATAGGCCTAGGTAGGTAAGTAAGTATACCTACTACTTTTACTATATTTTCTTATTATATATTATATACCCTCCCTTATTAGCTTTTATATTACTAGATAGTATATAAAGTTCTAAAAGTATAGCTATACTAAAGTTATAATATTATTTCTAGCTATAAGAAATAGCCTAGATATTTACCTCTATTTACTATTATACTAAATATACTAAAAAAAGCTACCTTAAACTCCCTAGACCTCCCTATAAAGACTTCCTACCTAGTAGCTAAATATTTAAGGTAATTCCTATACTTAAGGGTTAAAGACTTTCTTAGTAACCTTACAGGCTATAATATAAAATTTACTAATAGTTTATATCTTTAAGACTATAAGCTTTTAGGGAAAGGTTAGTATATATTATTAAGTAAGGGGCCTGTTTATATATATACCCTTAGCTTTAGCTTACTTTTTATTAGTAGCTATATACTTTAACTTAAAAGATACTGCTAATAACTTATAGGTAATAAGAACTATTATACCTTTGCTAGGTTATAAGGTTAGTTACTAGGCTAGATATAGTATAAAGTATTAAGGTTAGACTTATATTGCCTTATACTTATATTTTATTATATAGTAGTTAGTATAGCCTATAGGGCCTTTATATAAGACTATATTAGTAATTATAACCTTATAAATACTATTAAGGAAATAAAGCTAATACTATAAGCCTTCTTTTTTAATAGAAGCTAAGATAGTATTACCCTTAGTAAAGGCCTATATAAAGGACTACGTAGCAGTAAAGGAGCTTATAGTATTAAAGGCAGTAAGGGTAAATATATTTAGCTTTTAATTAAGAGATATAAAGTTAGTATAGCCTTTAGGTAAGTAAAAGCTAGGAAATATACTTTATAAGAAGCCTAAGTTAAGAGCTTATTATCCTTATCTAAGTTAATAATAGTAAACTTGCTCTTTTTCTTAAAAGTAGCCTAAAAAGGCTATAGTAGTAAGTTAGTATAGGAAAAGGGGATATAAAGTATATAGCTACTTAAGCTACTAATAAGAAGAAAGGTAAGGCTTACTATTATAATTATAAAGTCTAAGAGAAGATAATAAGAAAAAAAGGAAAAAAGTAAATAAAAAAAGAAAAGAAAAAAAGGAAAGGAAATAAGAAAAAAAAAAGAAAAAAGGGAATAAGAAAAAAAGGAAAAGAAATAGATTTTATAAAATAGCACTAGCAGGAAAATAAAAGCCTATAACCCTTTATTTATAATAAGCCTTATAAATTACAGTCTTACTATTAGTATGCCTTTTATAGTACTAAGCCATAGCCTACTAACTATAGTATACTAGCCCTAGCTTTAAGATTATATATATAAGAATAAATATTAGATATAAGAATAATTATAAGGTTATAATAAATATAATACTTAGACATTTTAATCTTAACTATATATATATTATTAGCTATAATATATATATTTTACCTAGGTTTAAATCCTATTAGGCTCTTTAGAATATAATTTTAATCCCTTATAGCTATTAATATATTTCTTATTATTTATTATAACTTATTCTTATTTAATTACACTAATTAAAGTTCTATTCCTTACTATATAAACTACTACCTAGCTAAAGTATCTCTTAATATAAAACCCAGAGCTAATATTTTATTATCTACCTTTAAAAAGAAGGCTAGTTTTACTAAAAATGCCTTAGGCCCCTAAGCAAGCGCCTAAGCAATCTTACTATAAGTACTTAAGTAATCTTACTAAGTATACCTAAGCAAGTACTTAAGTAAGTATATACTAAATATATAGATTTATATTAAAGAATAAGACTAGTTAGCTATTATATTAACCTTACTAGTAAATAAGCTTATTAAGGAGATTTATATAAAAAAGGCTTATTAAAACTTTTTATTAATATTATATAACTTATAATTTATATAAATAAATCTTCTTTCTTTTTAATAACTTTAAAATTATACTTAAAGATAATAAGTATAAAAATAAAGTTAAATTATACTTAAAGATAATAAGTATAAAGCTAAAGTTAAATTATACTTAAAGATAATAAGAATAAAGTTAAATTATATTTAAAGATAATAAGTATAAAGATAAAGTTAAATTATACTTAAAGATAATAAGTATAAAGATAAAGTTAGATTATACTTAAAAATAATAAGTATAAAAATAAAGTTAAATTATATTTAAAAATAATAAGTATAAAAATAAAGTTAAATTATACTTAAAGATAATAAGTATAAAGCTAAAGTTAAATTATACTTAAAGATAATAAGTATAAAGTTAGATTATACTTAAAGATAATAAGTATAAAGATAAAGTTAAATTACATTTAAAGATAATAAGTATAAAAATAAAGTTAAATTATACTTAAAAATAATAAGTATAAAGATAAGGTTAAGTATTTATACTAGGAAGGAAGCCCTTAGGGATAATAATATCGGTCCTGCTAATATCCCCTTATTCTAGTAGTAACTTACTAAAAAGTAAGTTATTAAGGGGAAAGAAGTAAGAGAAGCTAGAAAAGTAAAAGAAGTAAAAAAAGCTAAAGAAGCTAAAAAAGCAAGAGAAGCTAAAGAAGTAAAAGAAGCTAAAAAAGTAAGAGAAGCTAAAGAAGCTAAAGAAGCTAAAGAAGCTAAAGAAGCCAGAGAAGCCTAAAGAAGTAAGAGAAGCTAGAAAAGTAAAAAAGGCTAGAGAAGTAAGAGAGGCTAGAAAAGTAAAAGAGGCTAGAGAAGTAAGAGAAGTAAAAAAAGTAAAAGAAGTAAGAGAAGTAAAAAAAGTAAAAAAAGCTAGAGAAGCTAAAGAAGCTAGAGAAGTAAGAGAAGCTAGAGAAGCTAAAGAAGCTAAAAAAGCCTAGCTATTTTATACTTTTTTTATAAAGTCTATATATTCTATTTACGCTCCTTTTACTAAGTTTATATATTCTATTTATACTTTTTTTACTAAGTCTATATATTCTATCTATACTTTTTTTACTAAGTCTATATATTCTATCTATATTTTTTTTACTAAGTCTATATATTTTATTTATACTCCTTTTACTAAATAACTCTTTTTACTTAATTTATTAATAAATTTTAGTATATTTTTACTTAATACTACTATAAGCTAATATATTATATCCTAGTACCTTTAACTTAGGCCTATAAAGCTAATATTCCTATTAACTAAAATAGCTTAATAAGGAAGATATTATATATTAAAAAATATAATATAAAGAGTTTCTATATACTTATATATAAATAGACAGGACTAAAAAGCCTTATTAATAATTATAGTAAATAGTATACTTAGTATAGAAACTAGCTTTTTATTAAGTACTTAAAAAATATACTAGTATAGCTTTTAATTAAATGTTTTATAAGGCGCTAGTATAAAATAGTATAAGTCTTATAGTTTTACTGCTTATTAACTAAAGTTTAAAAGAGCCTTTAAGTATTTAAGCTAAATACGCTTAGGACTGCTATAAGGAGTTTAGCTAAGGTCTTAGGATTCTGGACTTAGCCTAGTTACTATTTCCTACTTATTTAAGCTATCTTTTAGTAAATAATAACTTTTATACTTATAACTAAAGCCTCTGGCTAAACCTATTAAGGGTATTATTATATAAAGCTATTACTATCCCTTACTTTTTTAAGCTGTTTTTTAGTAAATAATAACTTTTATACTTATAACTAAAGCCTCTGGCCAAACCTGTTAAGGGTATTATTATATAAAGCTACTGCTATTCCTTACTTATTTAAGCTATCTTTTAATAAATAATAACTTTTATACTTATAACTAAAGCCTCTAGTTAAACTATTAAGTATATTATTATATAAAGCTACTGCCTTGCTTTTTTACTGCTTTGCTTTTTTACTGCCTTGCTTTTTTTAGTATATTAATTTATATTCTGGCCTAATATAAGGTCCTGCTAAAATTGCTATTAGTATAGTAGTAATTATAATATAATACTTTAAAGAGAAAATACCTTAAGTATAATAATATAATATAGCATTATAGGTTAAATATCTTAATTATATTAAAATGCCTTTATAGTGCTATAGGCCTAGAAGTTAAGCTCCTCCCTGCCTTAAGCGTTTAGTATTTAAATCCTACTGTATAGCTACCTATCTTAGGCCTGGACCTTGCTTATATTATACTTAAAACCTTAAGAGCCAGTATCTATAAGGACTGTATATTAGCTATAATCTAGAACCTGCTTAGTAAATAATAAGAATAATATACCTTTTAACTTTAAAATGCCCTTAGGCTACCTTATTATATCTATATATACCTAAGAACGTAAGAATTCCTATTAAAGATTTATTAATATAAAATTAATTTCTAGTAACTTATAAACCTTTTTATTTATAAAGCCTAGTACCTTTTTAAACTAGAGCTTAGTTTAATGCTATTAGTTAGCTTTATAATACTAGTACTACTTAGCGTAGATTATAATAAGGGCACCTAGACCTGTAATATATATTTAATAACCTTTAAGTATTATATTCCTGCTGTTATGCTTAAGGGCTTTTAGATTATTAGTAGGGAAAGTAGCTCTGGTAAACTTAATAAGGTCCTTATAATTCTTTTTTTATATTTTAGTTTAGTAGCTTTCTATCTCCTTAATAAGGCTATACTAAGGTAAATCCTCTTAAAGATACTATAAAGCTATTATAAAGGATTCTGTAGTATTAGAAGCAGTAAGAGCTAAGGTATTAGGCTTTTGTTTAAAAGATATAAGGTTAGTATAGCTATTAAGTAAAAGGAAGCTAGGAAATATACCTTAATAGGGGCCTAAGCCGTAAGCTTATTATCCTTATTTAAGTTAATAATAATATACTTATTTTTATAATAGGCTTTTAAAGGCTATAATAGTAAGTTAGTATAGGAAGAGGGGATATAAGTATATAGCTACTATAGCTATTAATAAGAGAAAAGGTAAGGCTTACTATTATAATTATAAAGTCTAAAAGAAGATAATAAGAAAAGAAGGAGGAGAGTAAATAAGGAAAAAAAAGAAAAAAAGGAAAGGAAATAAAAAAAGAAAAAGAAAAAAGGAAATAAAAGGAAAAGAAAAAGAAATAAATTTTATAAAGTAGTATTAATAAAAAAATAAAAGCCAGTAACTTAAGTGCCCTCTATTTATAATAAGCCTTATAAATTATAGTCTTACTAATTTTATAACTTAATATATTTCTTATAGTACTAAGCCATAGCCTGCTAACTATAGTAAAATAGTCTTTTAGCTTTAAGATTTCTTATATTAAATTAAAAATAATTTAGCCTTATATAAAGTTTTACTAAAATTACTATTAGTATAATAAGGTTTATAATATAATACTATAAGGAGGGAAGACCTTTAGTATAATAATATAATATAGTATTATAAGTTAAATATCTTAATTTTATTAGTATACCTTTATAGTACTATAGGCCTAAAAGTTAACTTTTTCCTTACTTTAATTACTAAGTATCCCTTATTATATAGCTACCTAACCTGCCTTTATTATAGCTAAAAACCTAGGCATTACTAGCTATAAGGACTTTATATTAGCTATAATATAAAACCTACTTAGTAAATAATAAAAATAACTTACTTTTTAACTTTAAATCCTTTTTAAAATATATTTTATTATTTAAGGCCTTCTAGGTATATAAAGCTACTATTATAACTATATAAAAAAATAAAGCTAAGATATTACTAAAATACTATTTAATATACTATAGCCTTAAAGTAAACTCCTTTAAGTCTAGGCAGCCTAGGTACTTAATAAAATTACTAGTATAGTAAGGCTTTATTTTAAAGAAGCGCTTAACTTAATATAACACATTGGCCCTGCTGTGCTAGATGTCGTGGACTGTAATAAGGACACGCGCAGATGCGACCATAGCCTTGTACTTAGGGTTAGGGTTAGGGTTAGGGTTAGGGTTAGGGTTAGGGTTAGGGTTAGGGTTAGGGTTAGGGTTAGGGTTAGGGTTAGGGTTAGGGTTAGGG
>NFZR01000067.1:0-30101 GCA_002165215.1 Fusarium pininemorale | reverse complement strand
CTAAGCTTTAAATTACTTAAGATTTATATTATACTATATAAATATATTTTTTAATATAAATACTCCTAAACTATACTTTATAATATAAATCCCTTATTTTTTATAATTTTTAAATTCTAATAATATTACCCCTTTTTCTTATTAAGTACTTCCTTTTATTAAGATTATATATAGCTACTAGTTATAAACTTATTATAGTAATTAGCTTACTTATTATATTAGTAATTTCCTATTTACTATAGTTTTAATTTACTAATAGGTCTTTTTTATTTATACCCTTTATTATAATTAATACCTATTTTATAGTAACCTATATTTTATAAAGCTTCCCTATCTGCCTAAATACTACTATAAATATATTATATAAATTAGGATATAAACTAATATCTATTACTGCCTATAGAAAATCCTGCCTTTATTATATACTCCTAACTTACTACTTATATTAGCCTTAAGTAAGGCCTACTATATTCCTATTATTCTTAAGGTCCTTAAAGCCCTAGTATATATATTCTCTCCTTACCTTTACCCTTATCTTATTAAGCTATTACCTTATACTACTTATTACTATTTCTAGCTTAGTAGTTAAGGTACTAATAATATCCTAGCTTCTTTAGTAAATAGTAAGTATTACTTATAGGTACTTATAACTTATATACTAAATTCTAATAGCTTATTTAATAAATAATAGCTCTTTTTTAGTATTTACTAGTATACTTATAAGCCTTTAGTAAAGATCCTTTAACTTAGTACCTCTTACCTTATTATATAGATCTTTTAATATAAGCAATCTAACCCTATCTATTTATAAAGGCTAGTTTACTTTTAATATAAATCTAAAGATAATTCCCTTAACCTTCCTAATATTAATAATCTTAACTATTAACTACTAGAAATCTAGTTAACTATAAGGTTTTAAGTATATTTATAAAGTTTACTTTTTATAATATAGCCCTTTTTTATTTTACTTTATTATTATAAGTACTATTAAGTATATCTAGTAACCTGTAGCTTAAAGTACTTTTATAAAGGACTAGATACTATACTATCTTAGTCCAGGGTACTTCCTTTATATTACTATTATCTTATCTCTTACTATTTCCTAGCTATTTCTATTTATTATTACTTAGTTTATATTACTATATAGTTTTATTACCTATATAGGGCTATTAAAGTGTCCCTTACTATATAATAGCTATACCTTACTTATATATAGTATTATTATCTTAGCCTTATTTTTAAATAACTACTTTACTATTACTAGTATTATTAAAAGATAAAGCTATATTTCTTTTTGCCTTTATACTATATAGCTTATCTTAGTATTAATACTAAAGTTATTAAATCTTAGTATTTTCTTATTATAAAATATAAGTAGTATTATTAGGTAGTGCCTTATAACCTAATAATTTAGTTTTTTATTATATTATAGTAAATTTTAACCTCTGTTTATACTAATAGTACACTAATATTTTAGGCGTAACGGTTACGTGCCTTATTATATAGTTAATTAGCCTTTTTTACTAATTATACTAATATTATAACTTTAGGTCTTTAACTTTAGGCTCCTAAACCTATATAAAACTTAATACATTTTCCCCCTATAGAACCCTGTAATTACCCCTTTTTTATTAATTTTATATTATATATTACTAATCTTCTTTAATGCAAATTGCACTACTATTAACTACACCTTAATCTTATAAAGCTAATTATTATATATAGTTTTATAAAAGGCCTTAAGGAATACCTTCTGCCTTTACTATAGCTACCCTCCTTTAAAAGCCTATCTAAAAGTCTAAAGGCTTTATATCTTTTAATTAAGGAAGTCTTTACTAATTTAAGGGTTATTAAGATATTACTATATAAGCCAGAGGACCTTATAGCTAAAAAAGGCAAGCCTAATGCAGCTATTATTATCTTCTTTCTGCTAGGTTAGCCTAATCTTATTAGCTAAATTATAAAGCCTATTATAATTACCCTAGCTAGCCCTTTAAAGACTTTACTTAATTATAAAGATTATATTAAAGTCTTTTATTAAATAGGGCTTACTAAGGCAAGGTCTTTATAAGCTTTTTCTAAGTATTATAACAGTATAGCTATAATATTATTAGTAATTGTAATTAGAAGTTAGGTTAGATAACTTACTGCGTGTTAAATAATTAAAGTATAGTATTCTTTTAAAGTAAGTTATAGGAAAAAGATTTAGGCTAGCTAAAGAGCAAGTAAGGCTCCTAAGCTGGCCTATCTATAGTAAGGTTTAGGCTATAAATAAGGCTACTAACTTAATAATATTAACTTAATAAAGCTTTACTCCCTAAGGGGTAATTAATATTTAAATTATACTAAACTTTAGAGATACTTAAATATACCTTTTAAAACTAACTTATAAACTTAAAAAAATAAAATAGTAAATTTTAAGTAAGTACTTTATAGCTTTAATTTTACTTCTTTACTATTTAGCTAAAGCCTTGCTTTATTACTTATAAATCTTTATACTTTTTATAGGTTAAGGGTATTATAATAATACTATACTTTATTTTATTTTTATATTACTAGTTTTTTAGTTAGTTACTATATAGTATACTATTTACTATACTTTAATTATTTATATTTATATATAGTTATTTATACTTAGTATTTTTAACTAGTTAAATAGTATATAAAACTTTATATATACTTATATTAAGCTTATTACTTTATTTAGCTACTTAACTATATTACTTTATACTTTTTTATTTACTAATATATTATTTACTTTTAAATAGCCTTATACCTATTTTTCTTTTATTTTTATTTATCTTATTTATTATTTACTTATATAGTACTTTTATATACTCCTAACTATTAATAATAAAGTATACTCTTATACTTATTTATCTTATACTAATAATTACTAACTATAATTAATAAATTATAATTAAAGTATTAATTATTAAGAAAAGTAATACTTTCCTATTATATAAAATATAATATAATTAAAAATATATTTAGGTAAATAACTTTAATAATACTTTTAATATAAAAGCTACTATTTTATATAACTAGTAACTCCTTTATTTCTATATCTATACTTTATATAAATATACTAAGTACTACTTTAAGTAATCCTAAGCTTAAGTTATTACCTTTCTTAAAGATATACTAAAGGAAATAGCCCTATTTAAATATAGCTTAATTTTCTTATTTACTTATAACTAATTCCCTTATATTTAAATATAACTATTATAGTATATTAATATTAGTATTTATATATCTTATAGTAAAATAACTCCTTTTTTTATTATATAGTTTCCTTAAATAATATACCTATTTATTCCTAAGTATAGTATTTATATTATACTATATATTACTAAGGTATTAACCTTATATATAAATACTATCTAGGATCTTTTAGTAAATTAGCTAATTCTATATAACTACCTATAAAAGCTACCTAAACTAACTATATATAGTATATATAATACTCCTAGCTCTTTTTATTATTAATATTATAATATACTAAAAAGGTAGTATCCTTAAGATCTTTTTACTTTCTCCTTATTTAGTACTATACTTATAAAAATATATATTTTATTTTATATTTAGTATATCTTTAAAATACTAAACTTTTTATTTATCTTATTATTATATACTAATATATACCTTTTATATTTAGTATATATTACTATTTATACCCTTTTAATTAGTTATTATAGCTTACCCTTATTATATATTTATAGTAAAAGTAATATTATTAAGTTTACTACTATATACTTACCTTTACCTAGACTACTTACTTTATAATTTTTAATAATACTATAAATTTTATTAGCTTTATACCCTTATATTAAAATATATCTATTAGTTATAGATATTAAAGTCCTTAGCCCTGTCCTTTAAGGCTATTATAATATTATATCTATATATATAGCTATATAGTAAATACTTTTTAAGAATATACCTAAAAGCCTATTATATATATTACCTTTATTATATACTATAGCTAAGATAGTATTTTAAACTATTATTATTAATATACTATACTTAGCTATACCCTCCCTTTTTTATACTACCTTAAATACTTATAGTAATAAGTATAACTCTCTTTTTAAAAAGAAATATAGTAACTACCTATACTTTATATTTAAAGGCATTTATAGCTATAAATTATTATAGTATATAACCCCTATTTAAAAGGTTAGTAGTTTAAAACCTATATATTCCTTATAAGTTAATAATTCCAGCTCCTGCCTTTATCTTTTACTAGCTATATATCCCTAAGTAACTATATACTTTACCTTATTATTATTAAAGGTTTTTAGTTTACTTAGTCTAGCTATAATAAAAATATATACTTATAAAGTTAGCTTTATATAGTTTAATAATACTTAACTTATAATTAGTTATTTTCTTTACTTAGATTTACTTATAATAATACTATATATAACTTAATTTAAATCTTTTTAAATTCTAGCTTAATATATTTCCTTACTAACCCTAATTAAAATAGGTATAGTTATATTACCTTATACCTTCTAGCTATACTTTACTTAATTTACTTTTATATCCTTTTTTATTACTTTACTATTAATTTAAGTATCTTTTAAGTCCTTTTTTATTTATATTATACTACTTATTAAACTAATATCCTTAGGAATTTTATTTTTATAATTATATTATACTATTTCTTAATTTCTTAAGATTTATATATTACTATCTAGCTATAATAATATACCCTATACCTATATAGCCTTAAATTACTAAGTAAATTATAAGGTTTATAGTATCTTAGCTCTTAAATAAAACTATTAATAATACTACTAAGCTTAATGCCCTAACTCTGGTTTTAATAAGCTAGTACTTAATACTAATATTTAGTTTACTATTTTTAGTAACTAAAGGCCTTAGCCCTTAAGTTACAGTCCTAGATAGCTAGCTTACTTCTAAAGCCTAGTATATAACTACTCTTATTATATAGCCTAATTTACAGTTTAGTAGCTAGTATTTACTAATCCTTAAAACCTAGCTTGCCTTTCCTTTTATATAGGTATCTAAAGATAGTAAAGCCTTAATATTTACCTAGCTACTAATATTATAAGTATTAAGCCTACTACTATATATACTAGCTAAGGATCTAGTTAAAGATTTAATAAATACTTAAATTATACTAGCCCTTACCCTAGCCCCTGCCCTAGCCCTTGCCCTAGCCCTTGCCTTAGCCCCTAATTTTATTAAGTATTAGATAAATGCCTAAGCTACTAAAGCTATACTATAGGGCTAAACCTACTTAATATATAAGTATAAAAGTATTTAGTAAGTCTTTTAGCACAGGCTTTTAAATAAAAATACTAAGGTATAATACTATAAGGTATTATAGTATATATTATATTTAGTATTACTATCTTAAAATAATTAACTTACTAACTGCTAAAAAAAGGCTAAAGATTAAAAAAAGAATATTAAAATTTATAATATTATATTTCCTAAAGTATTTACTATAGTACTAAATAATATAATACTTATCTCTAATTATAACTCCTTTCTTTATAATTTTAACTAAACTAGCTACCTTAATACTATAAGTAAGTTATATAGCTATATATAAATCCTATTAAATTATTTAAATATAAAAATTTACTTTATTTCTAATCTAGCTATAAAGCGCTAACCCTTTATAGTTATTAATATTACTTTTATAACTATTTATATTTTAGTCTTTAAGTTTTATATTCTTTAAGTTATTTTAAGTATATAGGATTATAACTAAAGCTAGTTACTTAATCCTAATTCTAACCCTAATAAAGCTACTACTAAGTTTAATAACTTTATAATTAAGATTAATAAAAAGGTACTAAAGGAAGCTACTAGTACTTATAAAGTATTATTAATACTACTACTAATTATAGTTATATATACTTAGGACTAAAGCCTTAAGATTTAAAGGTATATTAATAATATTATTAAGACTTGCCTTAAACTAACTTATATTATTATTATAAATAACTTTATTAAAATTAATAAAGTTAATAAGGCTAGATATATTAATAAAAAAGTAATTATCCTTACTATAGTAGTTTAAATACTTCTATTTACTAAAACTAAATATATAGATAACTATAAGGACTACTTCCCTAACCTTATAAAGTATAATTACTACTACTTCCTTAGTACTAGCCCTGTCTAGGACCTTATAGTAAGTAATAGGTTTTTACTTAAAGACCTTTATAAGGCTATCTTTACTATATATATATACTTTAATTATTATAATAATAAGGTTTAGGTATTATTATATATTAAGACCTGTTACTAAACTATTAAATAGTCTAGATATTATAACCTAGACCTAGTACTATAGTTTAAGGAGCTTAAGGGTAATAATAAGGTTACTAATAAACTTACTACTAAGAACCTTTATAAAAAGCTTTAGTTAATTAAAATTAAAAAAAAGCTTAATAAAACTAGCTATACTAACTTTAGTACTAACTATAATTTAATTACTAGCCTAAATATAATAAATATCTATAAGACTATTATAAACTTACTTAAAGTAAAAAGTTATTTTATTATAGTTAATTAGAAAAATAGCACTAGTACTATACCTTTTATATTTAATAAGGCTTATAAAGCCCTTATTAATACCTTTATTATACTTTATAACCTTAAGGACCCTATACTAGTATTTGCCTAGAATGCTAAGGAGCTAATATAGCTAATAAGCTTTATTAACCTTAAAAAAATATAATAATAGATTAATAGCTAGCTTAAGAATAGTAATATTTAAAACTATTATAGTAAATACCTAAAAGAAATTAAGACTTTAAATAAAATACTTAAAAGATAGTAAGCCTAAAAGCTATTTATATTTAACTTATAGCTATATAATAATAATAACCTTAATAAAATCTATAAGCTTTATAACCTAACCCTATAGCTAAATATTTACCTTAAAAAGTATAAGTTACTTTTATTATTTAAGCTATATTAAGTTTTAAGTAAGTACTACTTTTATTATATAGTTAAATTAAAATTATACCTAATTTACCTTTTATTAATTTAATATAATTTAAACCTAACTATACCCCTTTAATAACTCCTTACTAACTACTTACTAAATATATATAGTATAGTAAAGTAGTTAAGGGCCTTATAGCTTATTATACTATATTATAACTCTATAGGATTAGGTAAGACTATTATTTTATTTTTCCTTATTTTTTTTAAGTATATTAAACTATAGAAAGTAAGTACTATTAAATACCTTTTATCTTTATAAGTATTTCCTATTAATATTATAATATAGGTATACTTTAAGGCTAAGAAATATATTTTATTTCTAAAGTATATTATATACTATAGTTATTTTATATAATTTATTAACCCTAGCGCTACTATTATCTAAGCTAGGGATCTTTATAACTAGTACTAAAGCCTTAATAAGTCTAACCTAAAGGTATATATTTAAATAAATTTTACTTAATTTATATTATACTAACCTTTCCTTTTTATAAACTGCTAATATTATAATAATTACTATATTCTTATCCCTTTTATACTATATATAAAAAAGAACCTTTAGGCTTTTTAAGTTTTAAGATAAATACTATAATGCTTAAGGTAAAAAAGATAATTACTTATACCTTAGCCCTGCTATTTAAAAAAGGAAAATCCCTTAATATACTCCAGGCACTTTTAATTTAAATTATATTACTTTTAATAGTATTATAACTATAATAGCTAATAGTAATATTATTACCTATAAACTAATTCTTAATAATAGTAATAAGATTTACTTTTACTTTCTTATTACTAATAAGGCTTACTATAGTAAAAAGCCTAATAATACTATTAATAATATTTTTTACTAATTTAAGTAAAATACCCTTATTTAAACTATAAGCACCTTAATAGCTAACTCTGCTTATAACCTTATTTCCTTACTTTACCTTATATAGCTAAGCTTAGATATTTAATAAGATATTAATACTAGTATAATTAGCTAGCTACTAAGCCTTTACTACCCTAACTATAACTTAAATAAAAAATAGAACTACTTTAAAGATAATAAGTTTAAGATAACTTATAGCCTATTTAGCCTATACTTTATATATATATAATCTCTTTACCCTGTCCCTATAAAGCTTAAGGAGGTATAAGATATATATAAAGTATTACTTTAGTTCCTTTTAAATATACTTTACTATAAAATAGGTAGCCTTCTTAGCTAGTCTATAAACTTCTTTACCCTTATTATATAATAGCTTTTCTAGAAGATTTATATTTAGTAAACTATATACTTTAAGATTAAGCTACTTAGGGATAGCAGAACTACTTACCTTATAGTAAATTATAAGCTTATAATATTTTACTTTAAGTACTTACTATTTCTTAATACTAAGACCTATAACTATATTTAATAGCTTAGTATTAAGTATACTAAGTACTTATAAAGCCCTAGGATATAGTATTAGTATAATACTAGTAATACTAAGATATCCCTAACTATTAACTTTACTGCTTACTGCTAGGGCCTTTTTATTACCTTTAATAGCTATATTAAGGCTATTATAAACCTAAATAAGGCTATTTACTATAGTAAAAAAAGTAAAAAAATATATAATATTTAGTACTTACTTAGTAATACTAACTACTATACCTAGAAAGATATTAAAAAAGCCTAGGCTAAAGATACTAAGGAAAATATAATTAATATTAGTATTACTTATATATAAAAGCTTATTAAGGATAATAATTTAAGTATTATTAGCTACCTTTACTACTTAATTAGGCTTAATACTAACTAGAATATAGGTTTAAGTTATCTCTAGGTTATTTAATAGCTTTATAGTAAAAGCCCTTTCTTATCTAGGATACTATAGCTTCTTTATAACTATATTAATAAGTAAAAAAAGTATATCCTTATCTTTCTTAATACACTTTATATCTATAAGTAAGCTATCCCCCTCCCTTACCCCTCTAACCCTATAGTTAAATTTAAATCCTATTATATTAATACTTTATAAATACTAGTATATTTAAACCTGGCTATTTACTATATATCCTACTAATAGACTTATAGTATTATATACTTATTACTTAATATTACTTAGTATAAAGTAATTACTATTTACTTTACTAGTAACTTTACTAAAAAAGCTTATATTATAAAGTAGTTTAATAATACTAAGGATAATACTTAAATCTTTATTATAAATATTAGTATTATTAATATAAGTATTAACTTATATACTTACTACTATATTAGTATTTTCTTTATATATAGCTTAAACTTTAATAATAATTAGTAGTCTTATAGTTAGCTAGACTGTATTAACTAAAAGTTCCTTATTACCTAGTACTAGCTATATATTAAGGATTTTTACTATAACTATATATAGTATATTGCTTTTAAAAAGTAAGCTATTAAAATCTTTATATATATCTCTATCCCTAACTAAGTTATTAATAAACTCTATAAAATTATATACTTTAAATATATTAAAATAACCCTTAATTAAAACTTTAACTAATATATATAAGTAATTATAAAGAAGCTATATAGTATTAACTTTAAATATTATAACTTTAATACTATTAAGTTAAGATATATATACTTTATTATAGTTAAGCTTATACTTACCTGCTTTAGGAATATAAACTAAAAAATATAAAAATAAATAATACTTTATATTATATACTCTTTAATATTTATATATAGTATTCTTAATATATTAATACCTAGCTATAGCTAGAGTTAGTTTTTACAGTCTAACCCTATTAACCTTTATTTAAACTTTATATATATCCTTATAAAAGCTATTAAATAAGTAAAAGTTAAGATAGAGCAGGAGCTAGAAACTAGAATTAAAATTAAAAAGGTTAAAGGCTAACTTAATAGTAAACTTAGTTATACTTTTAAGTCTAACTCTTCCATTGCCTTTAATAATAATAATTATAACTTTAGTATTAAGGAAAAAAAGTAAAATAACTTTTAAGGTAGGTCTACTACTAAGAGGTTTACTAAGAAGGCTAACCTTACTAAAAATACTAATAATAAAAGGACTTATACCTTAGAATAATTATAAGTATAGTAAATACTAATAGTAACTAGTATAGATTTATTATAAGTATAGTAAAGATATATAGTAGCTAGTATAAGTAAGCAGACTATTTAAATTAGTAAGGTAGCTATTAATATCTATAAACCTTTTATATATAATATTAGTTAAATAGCCTAATATAAATTTAATTATATTTTAAATCCCTTAATTCCTTATACTAACCTTATCTAGTTATGCCTTATAAATATATAGTAGCTACTATATAAGCCTTAACCTCTTATTTAACTATACCTTTTTTTTATATATTAAACTAGCTTCCTAAGGATCCTTTTCTTTTTTTAATCCTACTATATTTATATCTAGCTATACTACTAGACTTTTTTATACTAACCTAATCTAATTAATTTTATCTATCCTATAAAAGTATAGTACCTTACTACTATATAAGCCCTAGGCTTTTATTTAACTATACCTTCCTTTTATATATTAAACTAGCTTCCTAAGGATTTTCTTTTTTTCTTAGTCTTATTATATTTATATCTAGCTATATTACTAGACTTTTCTATACTAACCTAATTTAGCTAGTTCTATAAAAGCATAGTACCTTACTACTATATAAGCCCTAAACTCTTATTTAACTATACCTTCCTTTTATATATTAAACTAGCTTCCTAAGGATTTTTTTCTTTTTAAAGTCTTACTATATTTATATCTAACTATATAAATCTAATATAATTTTTATCTAACTACTATATATTTTTATATACTAAATTACCTTTAATTTATATTTAGCTATTTTACTAACCCTTAACTTTATAATAACTTAAAGGCTAAGTAGTTAGAAGTTTAAAGTCTTAAGGCTATTTAAATAGAATATTATAACTTTAACTTCCTTTAAATCTGCCTAGGCAGTACAGGATAGTAATATAAGTTTAACTATTAATTTAACTAATAATATACCTATCTTAGCTATAGATAAGGCACTAACTAGCCCTAGTAAGAGTGCTATAATACTTACTTTAGCTATAATTCCTATTTTTAATAATAAAAAAGGAAAAAATAAAAGGAAAAAAGATAAACTAAAAAAATAAATTCTAGTTAATTTTTATTAGTAGTAATTATTTAGTTAACTTAAAAAGTATAGTTTACTAAATAGACTTAAGTCTAGATAGTATACTAATATATAAAACTAGTACTACTATTAGCCTATAGTTAGAAAAAACTTTACTATACCTAAAAATAAAAAAAAAGTTACTAAGTAATAGTAAGATAAGATTAATATCTAAGGAATTAGGTTCCTTTATAAGCTCCTTATATCTATAAATAATATAACTTATTATACTAACTATAACTAATTTAAAAATAATACTATTATAGTTACTTACTATAAGCTTACTAATATATTTTTTTATTAATAATCTTACTTATTTATAATTTTACTATTTAAAACTATATACTAATAGTTTATAGTTATTAATATTCTATTCTTTACTTTAAATATTATATACTTTAAGTATACTATTAAATTAATATATAAAGCTATTAAGAATAACTAGTAAAGTTAAAAGTAAAACTATATTAAAAAGGATAAGAAAGAAAACCCTAAGTTCTATAAACTTATAATATTAATTATATTTTATATTTCTATAATTAACCTTAATAATAATAAGTTTTAAAATAATATCTTTTATATACTAGTACTAAAAAGGTAATAAGGATATATAAAGCTTTAAAGCCTTATTACTAAAATTATTAAGCTTTACTTAAGACTAATATATATTATTATTATAAATAATATAATTAGTATAGATAGTAATTATAATAAGGCTAGCTATATCTCTTATAAGGCTACCTTAATTATAATTACTATTTAGATTATACTTTTCTATAAAATATTTTATATTAAGTATTATAATAACTACTTTAAAGATATTAAGAAATACTTTTATTATTACCTTATTTTAAACCTTAAAACTTCTATTAAGACCCTAGTAATTAGTAATATATTCCTTTTAAAAGATTTTAATTATACTTTTATTATAGTTTACTTAACTTTAAATTACTAGGCTATTAGTAGGTTATATTATAAAAGACCTAGAGTTAACTTAGCTATCTTTACTTATATTACTTATATTTATAGCTAAAAATAGATAGGGTACTATAATTTAAAGGTTAAACTAGGGCTTAAGCCTCTTATAGGTAAAGATAAGGCTACTAATAACTATATTACCTTTATCTAAAAGTAAAAGACCTTTATACTAAGATATAAAACTAAGGTATAGCTAGTTAATATAGGTAGTAATACCTCTATATAAAAGTCTTTACTTATTACTAGCCTTAATACTATAAATATATATAAAGGCTTTATTAGCTAGCTTAGTATCCTTAGTAATACTACTAAGGTTAACTTTATAGCTTATAATAATACCTTACTTACACTTTCCTTAATATCTATTAAGGTATATAAGGCTACTATTAAAACCCTTATTTAGCTTTACTAGCTTAAAAATCTAACCCTTATACTAGCTAAGAATAAAAAGTAGCTTATATAAATAACTAGTACTATTAGTAAAAAGAAGCTAAAAGTATACTTTACTAACTAGTTTACTAGCTTTATAAATAGTACTTCTTACTATTTTTTTAATTACCTTATAGATAAGAGGGCAGTTACTAAATAGTTTAAATAGGAGATTTTCCTTTTTAGTATTAAATAGCCTGGGCTTAATACTAATCTTAATAAAATCTATAAATAATTTAACTTTTTATAATAGCCTAATATTTACCTCTATACTAATAATACTACCTAGACCCTTAAGGCCTATTAATTCCTTAGTAAGTTATATTTATAATTAAATATAAATTATATTTAATTCTATTAAGTTAAAATTTAGCTAAATTTATATCTTACTATTTAGTATTACTTCTTAAGCTACTTACTAACTATATAATAAATAGCTATATTATATACCTATACTTTTAACTTACAGCCTGTAATATAATCTATATATACCTTATAGGCTATAGTAAGTTATAAGCTATAATTATTTCTATTAAGATAATAGTTAGGGATATATTAGCTAATATAAAATATAAAGTAATATTTCTTCTTTTTATTCTTATTATACTTATTAATATTATTTTTTAACTATACCTTAAGTTTAAGGAAAACTTCCTATCCTTTAAGTTTTTAGTCTTTTATAGTATTACTACTTTCTTTTTTATTAATACTAATACTAAAGTTATCTTACTTAGTAACCTAGTCTTATAGTATAAAAGCCTTAATAAAAGTAACCTATAAGTATATCTTTATATATATAGCTAATTATATTATATCTTACTAACTTTTACCTAACCTCTTAAACTGGCTAAACCTTTATAGTCTCCTTATACTATATATTTTATAGCTACCTTAAAATACTTATTTTAATACTTTTTTATTAAAGGAAAAGGTTTAGCCTTAGTATTAAGTATAATAATAGCACTGCTAATAAACCTAGCACTAAGCATAGCTATAAAGTACCTTAGTATAAGCCTTTATTTATTAACTAAAAATATATTATTATAAATAATAATCTTTTACTAGGTAAGCTATATATAGATAGTAATACTATTAATAGGAATATTATTAAGTACTAGTATAAGCTTAAGGGTATAAAAAAGCTTAAGTTCTAGTACTATATTATTAATAAGGTATATAATATTAAGTATATATCTAGCGCTATAAATAACCTTTTATATAAAATTAACTAGTAAAGTCTTTTTTAGATCTTTAAAATACCTCTTATTAACTTATCTTATAATCTTATTAGCCTACTTAGCTTAATATAGTTTTTTCTTAATATTAATATATTTATTAACTTAAAGATTATTAACTAGGCTCCTAGGTTATACTATAAGGATTATAACCTTTATTAAAAATAAAATAAGTTTAGTAAGGATAGTTAATAGACTAAAGGTATTTTCTATTTACTAATAAGAAGTACCTTTACTATTTTTAATAAAATAGTAGCTATCTTTTTAAATTATAAGAAAAGGCTATAGTTTCTTTTTAATACTTTTTATTACTAAATTAGTTAAAATATATTATAGTTTACTAACTTCTTACTATTAGTTATTAAATTAGTTTTATATATACTATAAATCTAGTATACTAAGTAAAGCCCTATTAAACTGCCTAATAGTAATACTATTTACCTAGGCAGTAAAAATAAGCCTATAACCTTTTACTTAAAATACCTTTTATTTTAAAACCTTAAGGTTTATAAAAATGTTAGGAAGGCTGGCTTAGTATATACTAGATAAATAACTTACTTTATAGTAAAGAATACTAAGAGACCTGCCTAGGTCTGCTAGGCTAGTAACTTCTTTACTACCTATATTACTACCCTAATTATATTTAATAATAAGAATACCTTTCTTTTAAACCCTAATTAACTAATATATTATAGTAATAAGCCTAGTATTAAAAAGAAGCTTAATAATATCCTTAAAGCTAATTAACAGTATACTAAAAAAGAGATTAATAAAATAAAGTCTTGCCTTAAGAATAAGTATATAGTTAATATTAGTATATAGTATATCTAGGATCTAGTTAGGAATAACCTAAATAGGGCTTTTATTTATATATATTATACTATAAGGCTAGATCTATATACTAAGATTTTATAGACTAGGCCTATAGCCTTATATTAAATTTATAGTAATAGCCCTTTTAATATAAGGATCCTTTAGCTATTATTTAAGTATATTATTAAGTAAAAGTAAAAGCTTATTATCTTTATTAATACCCCTTAAGTATAAAAGTAAGTTTTTTCTCTTTTATAGCTAAATATAAATTCCTTAAGATTTAATAATTCTGCCTAATTTATATCTAGCTATTTAAAAGCAGTACTATACTAATACCCTTTATAGCTCTATCCTAAAAACCCTAATAATTACTTAGTATATAGTAGTTACTATTAACTTTTATTACTAAGCTATAAAATAAGCCTATATTATATATAACTTTAATAATTTACAGGGCCTGTTTTAGATCTTTATTACTAATACTAGAATTCTTAACTTTAGTATTAACCTATATAAGTCCTGCTATATTAGTATTATAATTAGCTATAGCTAGAACTTTAACCTTAATTTCTAGTACTATAGCTACCTTAATAAACTTAAGTAAAAGTATACTATTTACTAGTACTTGCTTTATATAATTAACTTATATTATAATTATATTTAGTATACCTTTTTTAAAAAGTAAGCTATTAAGCTAGCTACTAATATTAACTTACTAAACTAAATTAAGGATAAGGTTTAGAAAGTTATTTATTTTAAGTATATTAAAACTTACCTAAACCTAAACTTTAACTATTATATATAGGCTATCTTAGTTAATCTTAAAGGCATTAACTTTAATTACTATTATAATACTACTATTACCCTTAGCTATATATACTCTGTAATTACTAAGATTATCCTTACCTATAAAGGTAATAACTAGTCTTTCTAAATAAAATACTTTTTATATATCTTTCTTAGTACTATTATAGTTTATAACTATATTACTAAGTCTAACCCTGCCTATAACTAGTTTACTACCCTTACTAAGCACGGATTTAACCTTAAAAAATACTTTATATTTATCTTCTAGGAAATATTTAAGCTT
Source organism: Fusarium pininemorale (assembly GCA_002165215.1). Lineage (NCBI taxonomy): Eukaryota > Fungi > Ascomycota > Sordariomycetes > Hypocreales > Nectriaceae > Fusarium > Fusarium pininemorale. The sequence goes on along the minus strand of NFZR01000067.1, from coordinate 14,405 downwards.
ACCCTTTAAAGGATTAAAAAAGACCTTACTAAGTATAGTAAGGCTATAAAAATTAAAAAAGGATTTAGGCTAGCCTCTAGCCTTTAGGTAAAGCCTAGTAACTTTAATAATAGCGCTAGATTAAATAAGAAGGGGGACTACCTTAGTAATAATAATAATAATAAGATAGATAAAGGTAAGAAGGCTAATAAGGAAAAGGCCCTTAAGGAAAAGGCCCTTAAAGAAAAGGCCCTTAAGGAAAAGGTTTATAAGGAAAAGGACTATAAGGAAGAGGTTTATAAGAAAGAGGTCTATAAGGAAAAGGATTGCCTAGGTAATAAAAAAAGTACTAATAAAGCTAGCCTCTTTAGTAATAAAAATAAAGTTACTAAAAAGTAAGATATAAAGTAGTAAATTATTTATTAATTATATATATCTAGATATATTAATATTACTACTTACTATACTCTTTTTAATATACTTAAGACTAAAATAATTACTAAAATAATATAAACTTATAATAACTAGCTAATCCCTACTTAGGTTAAAAGAAAAAGTTAAGTAACCTAGAAATATTAAGTTAAGGCTAATTTTTACTAGCTTTATATTATATAATAGATTTTAAAGTTAACTAGCTAGCTTAATCTAACCTATAAATCTTATAGTAATAAGGTATTAACTTAAAGTACTTTATAATTAAGTTATAATAATTATATATAAATCCCTTTAGATTTTACTATTACTAGTAGTAGCAGTAAATTTTATTACTACTAGCAGTAACTATACCCTACTTGCCTAGTTAGGCTAGCCTTTAAGTAGCTAATAAATAAATATCCTAACCCCTTATATCCTTATCTTAACTTACTTCTTTAATTAACTATATAATAGCTTCTTAAAAATCCTTATAACCTTTAATTAAAATTATACCTAGTTTATATCTTACTATTTAGCTTTTTATTATAATATTTAGTAGTTATAAAACTTATTAAGAAAATATATATAAGTACTAATCCCTAAGGAAAGTAAATCTTTAAGGTATAGTCCTTTTAAGTTAGCTTATTAATACCTTTTATAAGGTAGTTAAGCCTAGATATCTTAAAGATTATATTATAAACCCTATAAAGGTTAAGAAGTATAGATTATACTATAAAAAGGCAAACTGGCTTAAAAGTATCTATTTTACTTAATCCTTAAACTTATTAATTAGTAATAAAATATATATTATAAATTATAATAGCTTTCTATATAAGAAAAATAGTATATTCTATATAAACTATATTAGTAAGTTTATATTATCCTATTATTTTTATTATTATACTTATATCCTTATAGTACTTAATATTATATTAAATATTATCTATCTATTAATAGGTTAATTTAAAAGTAAAAGTCTTAAGCAGATTTTTAATAACCCCTATTAGAAATAATATCTTTAATTAAGCAGTAAGTTTAATTCTATAAAAAAGAAATTTATATTATAAGCTACTATAAAGGTTAACCTTATTACCTATACCTTTTATATAACTATATAAAAAATACTACCTTTTAAATTTATTATAAAGGCTTATATAAAAAATAATATAATTTAATAAAAGGTAAATAGAATTATTACCTAATGCCTTTACTTAATATTTCTTATTATAAGTAGTAAAGTAATAAAAAAGGGTAAATAGGTCTTAAATATTAATATTATAATAACTATACTTACTGCTACTGCTTAGATCCTGCTTTTTAGCTTTATAAAATAGCTTATTAATAAGTCCTTTTATAGCGCTAATCTAAAGGCCTATATTTATTACTACCTTTTTCTTTATAGAATAGATACTAGCCTAGTTATTAAAAGCAGGTTCTCTTTAAAGAACCTCTTATATATAGTTACGCTGCTTTATATATATTATAATAGGAAAATAAGAAAGACTACCTTTCTTTTAAAAAAGGAAATTAAAATAACTAGTATTAAATTAAAGTAAATTAGGTACTATAACCTATTCTATAGCCTAGATTCTTCTTTATATAATACTATTACTTTAAAAAGTCTACTAATACTAAATATATAGCTTATATCTAAACTTAACTATATATAGCTAAAGTTATATATATTATAACTTAGTATTATACTAAATAATTATTTCCCTAAGCTACTACTTATTAACTCTTTAAATATTTATAAAAAAGCTATAAATATCCTTTCTTTATAGTTATAAACTTATAGGCTTTACCCTGCCTAACCTAAACTTACTTATATTAAGTATATATCTTTACTATAAGTAGTAAATTATAATAGTATTACTAAGCTATTAAGGTTTAAGATTATATAAAGTCCTTTATATTATAGTTAATAGTTAACTTAAACTATTACTAACTTCTAGTTTAATACTATAAACTATATAGTTAATATTTATATATATTATACTAAGAAAATAAATAAAATTAATAAACTTATTAACTTAAATACTAGCTATATTACTAATACTAATAGCTTTATATACTAGTAAGTTACTATAAATTAGTTTATATATCTTAATTAGCCTTTTACTAATTTACCTATTAATTTACTTTATAACTATTATAATTTAATAACTTACCCTTTAATTAAGGATAATAAGTATCCTAGCTTAATAGCTATTATATTATATTATTTTATTAATAAGTTTTTAATATTTAATAATAGCTATATATAAATATAATATAATTATCCTTTACTATTATCTTTAGCTTAATTTCCTTTATTTTATATATAGCTATTATTAATAACTAATTCCTAGATACTATATTTATCCTTAATAAGGTTTATAGCCCTATACCTTATATATTTCTAGTAAGCTTAAAGGGTATTTAAGCTACCTTTATTTATTTCCTAGTAGTACTACTATTATATAGAAAGGAAGGGGTAAAGATATTTTAGCTATTAATTATCTTTACCTATATAGGCTTCCTTAGCTTTATTTATAGTAAGCTAAGGTATAACTTTTCCTATTTTATTATTAAGGTTTTTTTTAGCTTAGTAAAAAACATTAGTACTAGTAATAATATATTTATATTTTAAAATAGTATAGCCTACTTTATTAAAAGCCTTAATAACTATAACCTTATAGTATATTTACTAAAAATCCTTTCCTTACTATTTACTAATAACTTTATTCTTTAAACTAGCTAAACTATTATCCTTACTACTTACTATACCTAGGCTAACTACCTGCCTAGTAGTAATAGCTTTAAGATTTAAAAATATAAGTTTTAACTTACTATCCTAAATAAAGCTTACTACTTAATATTATATAATAGTCCTTATAAAAAATCTATTTTTTATATTAACTTTATAGTATTTATTTTTTCCTTATATAATCTATTACTTAATAGCCCCTAGGATTTTTTAGTATACCTAACCTTTATATAGTAATATATTAGTTTAAAGTAAAACCTAGCTAATAACTAGTATAAATACTTACCTAGGCTATATAACTTAGCTTATAACCTATATAAGGCAGAAAATATATTTCCTAAAAGTATTATATATAGTCTATTTATAGATAATATATAAAGCCTAGACTTAAACCTAAGTACTATAAGAAATAGTTATAACTAAAATAATATTAAAGTATAGATTCTTAACCCCTAGCTTTTTAACTTAACTAGCTATTAGCTATAATAAGACTTATATATTTTCTTACTTATTATTTACTATATTTAATAGCTTTTAGTAATTTAAAGATATTTTTTATTACTTATTAACCTTTCTTATTTATTTAGTATACTATATCTTAATAACTTAGTTATACTTATTATAATAGTAACTAAAAATATTATACTTAAAGATCTAGCTATTTAAAATAAGCTTAAAAAAGAAAGCTAGTTACTTAGTAATATTTACTTAGCTTTTATTAAGGTTTTTAATAAATAAACTATTACTATTTTAAATTATACCTTAATTAATATATATTAATATAATAATAAGGCTACTTATATCTTATAGTTAAAGAAGGTAATATTATTAAGTACTTATATTATACTAAAAGCCTATAAGTAAATTAAGGAAAAGTCTTATACTTTAAAGCTTACTAGTACTATAAGGATTCTATATATAGCTAAATATTATAGTAATAATATTACTACTATTTTTTACTATAAAGTATTAAGTTTAAATCTTAATATAGTATTTTATTAAATAAAATATACTGCTTTAATATAAATACTAATAAAGAGTTTTATACTTATAAGAATTCTTTTTATTTTAAAAAATAAAGTATATAAGTAAAAAAATAAGGTTTTAATTATATTTAATAATAAGTAGCTTTAGTAATAAGTTTTCCTTTTCCCTATATAGCTATATAATAATCTTAATAAATTTTAGTATTTTTTAATTTAGCTTATTTTATATTTATTTATTTTAAGCTTAACTATATTAAAAGCTAACCTTACTATAGCTTTATAGTTATAAACTTAAAAATAGCTTAGTATAATATACTTACTTTATATAAATATAACTTACTAACTTATATTAAGTATATTTATAAAAGATAAAATAATATTAAAGACTTTATATAAATTTTTATTATAATAGCTAAAGCTATTTTTAAAGAGTTAATACTTTATACTAGCTACTATATTATTATTTTAATAAGCCTTTATAAAGACCTTTATTACTAAGATTAGCTAATTTAATATATAACCTTACTAAGTTAGTCTTATAGTATTATTTAGTATAGCTTTAAAATTAGTAATTTTATTTATAACTATATTAAGTATTTTTCCTTAAATAAATAAATTAGTAATCTGGCCTTATATATAGCTATAGCTAAATAAATTTAAAGTAAGTTACTTTTTATTATATACTTTAAGGTTACTAAAACTAGGCTATCTTATCTTTTTAATTAATACTTATAATTTATTATAAATATTAAGTATAATCTTTTTTTACTTTTATATTAGGGATAGAGAAAATGTAAGTCTTAAAGAAAAAAAAAAAAATTTAAAAAAGGTTTTTAAATTAAAATTAATAAATTTAAAAAAAATCCTATTTATATAAACTTTTTTTTAATTTAAAGACTTTAATTTAATTTAACTTATTTATTTTTATATTATAATTTTACTTCTTTATTTAACTAGTTATTTTAATTAAAAGGCTTCTTAATAAGGATAATTTCCTTAGCCTTTAACCTTTACCTTTAAAAGATTAGCTTACTTTCTTTAGTATATTCTTTTCTTTATCTAATTACAGTATAGTACTAACCACACAATCTATATTAGTACTATACTATTTATATAGTCTTACTTTACCTACTTAATTATAGTATAGCACTAGCTATATAATCTATATTAGTACTATACTATCTATATAGTCTTACCTTACTTACTTAATTACAGTATAGTACTAACTATATAATTTATATTAATACTATACTATCTATATAGTTTTACCTTACTTACTTAATTACAGTATAGTACTAACTATATAATTTATATTAGTACTATACTATCTATATAGTTTTACCTTACTTACTTAATTATAGTATAGTACTAACTATATAATTTATATTAGTACTATACTATTTATATAGTTTTACCTTACCTACTTAATTACAGTATAGTATTAACTATATAATTTATATTAATACTATACTATCTATATAGTCTTACCTTACTTACTTAATTATAGTATAGTACTAACTATACAATTTATATTAGTACTATACTATCTATATAGTCTTACCTTACTTACTTAATTACAGTATAGTACTAACTATATAATTTATATTAGTACTATACTATCTATATAGTCTTACCTTACCTACTTAATTATAGTATAGTACTAACTATATAATTTATATTAGTACTATACTATCTATATAGTCCTACCTTACCTACTTAATTACAGTATAGTACTAACTATATAATCTATATTAGTACTATACTATCTATATAGTCTTACCTTACTTACTTAATTACAGTATAGTACTAACTACGTAATCTATATTAGTACTATACTATCTATATAGTCCTACCTTACTTACTTAATTACAGTATAGTACTAACTATATAATTTATATTAATACTATACTATTTATATAATCCTACCTTATTTACTTAATTACAGTATAGTACTAACTATATAATTTATATTAGTACTATACTATTTATATAGTTCTACCTTACCTACTTAATTATAGTATAGCACTAACTATACAATCTATATTAGTACTAAACTCTTTATAAAACCTTACCTTTTATTTAACTATTTACCTTTTTCTTTCTTTTTCTTTTTTATTTCTCTTTTTTTATTACTATTTATTTTACTTAAATTATAATATCTTTAATTAAAGCTTAAAAAGAAAAAGAACACTAGTCTTAACTCTGTAAATAGTAATAAGAAGCTATCTTATAATCTTAAGAAGATAGTATTTAGGTTCTTTCTTAACCTAATTTATAATTTACTTAGCTATTAAGCTCCTTATTACCTTACAGTTTAAATTTTTCTAATAAATATTAAAGAATAATTAGTAAACTATTTTAACTACTAATACTATTTAAAAAATAATAACTTTAAGTATTAATATTATTAACTTAACTAAATCTAATATTAAACTAAGCTACTTTACTAGCCTTAGTATTAGCCTTAGTACTAGCCTTTATACTATCTATTTAGCCTAATCTCTTATAAAAATAGGCTACTTTACCAGCCTTAGTATTAGCCTTAGCACTAGCCTTTATACTATCTATCTAGCCTAACCTACTATAAAACCAAGACTCTATACTAGCCTTATCCTTAAATTCTAAATAATCTTTACCTTAATCCTTTATTTCCCTAACCCTTTCTATTTTACTAGCCTTATCTCTATCTACTTATAATTAAACTCCCTAATAATTATAAGAATTATATATATTAATATTATAACTTAATACTATACCTTCCTTTACTCCCTAAACTTTAACTAACTTAATTAAGTAATTCCTTTTCTTTATTATAATAGAAAATCCTACTATATAAGGATTTTAAATATAATAATCTTAACTTTACTTCTAGCTTATATTATAATTCTTCTTAATATAATATATATATACCTTTTTATTTACTTAATAACCTAGCCATACCTTTATTACCCTTACCTAATAACTATAATAATTTAAATTATATCTTCCTTCCCTAGTATATTACTTTTTTAATTTATTTAACCTTAATTTCTTTAAGTCTAGTAAGCAATAGCTTGCTAAATAACTAATATAATAATAAATACTTTCTTTATTTAAAACTAAATATATTTAATAAACGCTACTTACTATATTAATTAGCCCTATTATAAGAACTTAGGATATTAATAGTATATAGCTTAGAGCTAAAAGCCTTGCTGTAATTTAAAGCTTTAGTATTTTCTATTTATTATTTATTTTACCTTATAGCTATAATTTATATAATAATTAGATTATTTGCCCTTACGGTCTTATCCTTATAAAAACCTACTATATTCTTCTTAGTATATTTTAAATATTAATAGTATGCTTTTTAATTTTTATCTTTTTTCCAGAACCTAGTAATTAAGCTTAATTAACAAGCTATAAGCTACTATCTGTAAAATACAATAGCCTTTCCTATAAATATTAATAAAAGCTATTTAATAAGATTATTTTTCCTGCAGCCTATAAAATACTTCCTATATACTATTTATAAGAAATGCCTTATAGCTTTAATTTAGCCTATATAAAAACATTTTTACAAAAGGAAAACCCTTTAGGCTAATAACTACAAGGAGATAATACTGCCTATATACTATAGCTTTAATATTTAATTCCTAGTATATATTTCTATTCCTTCTAGGAAAGTATTATATACTATATTAATTTATATTCCATTTTAATAACTTCTTTAGAACTATTCTTTTACTTTAAAAACTTAAAGCTTCTCTTTTAAGTATATAATCTAAAAAATATTATTAATAGCAATTCTATTTATATAATAATAATATAACTTATAACCTCTATCTTATCTATATTAAATCCTAAGTTTCTTAATTTACCTTTATATTAGGTTAACCTTAGTAACTGTAAGTGCCTAATAATATTAGCAAATCCCTAATAATAATAAATACTACTATAAAAAACAGAATGCCTTAAGTATCTCTATACTAATATTAGCTATCTTATTAATACTTAGCCCCTTTTTAGTTTATTTTATTAATCTTTTCTCTTTTATAAAGCTAGTACCTATATAGTAAAGGCCTTATCTACGTAATAATAAAATTACCTAGAAAACCTAAATATCCAAAACCCTAGAATTATTTATATTAAGGCCTATAATTATAATAAAGACTTATTCTTAACTATATTTAGTAACTATAGCCTGTTTACCTTAAATTAGCTTTTATTACTTACTATTTATAATAGTCTTAAGGCTAACCTTGCCTTTAAAACTAAAAAAAAGTAATATTTATCTTTATAAGATACTATCTATTCTGCCTAGTAAGTATATAAAAATTACCTCTATACTATATCTACTGCTTACTACCTTTTAAGCTATAGTATTTATAAGGAATTTACTTTTTACCTTAATATCCTTTTTTTTATATAGTATAATAGTAAGCTAGAGAAACTACCTTTTAGCTTTTCCTACTAATTATTATTAACTATTTACCTTTTTTATCTTATAATCCCTACTTATCTTTTTAACTCTTTTCTTATATTATAATCCTTACGGTTTATTATCTTACTTAACTTTCTTTTTTATAAGACTTTAATTATATTAATAAGTTACTTTAAACTAAAAGAACCTTTACCTGCTTAGTAACTCCTTGCTTTCTATTTTATATAGTTTTTTTAAAAACTCCTTATTTACTTCTTAATTAGTAAGAGAACTGATTTTCTATAGGATAAATAGATATAGGAAAAGGAGTAGTCTACCTGTAATTAATATATTATATATACTTAATTTCTACACTAAGGCCTTAATCTCTAAGCTATTATTTAATAGTATAGTATACTATAGCTACTAAATAATCTATTTAACTGGAATTCTAGGCTTTTTTATATATAAGCTATCTAGTATATTTATATATCTTTATTACTATTTTAATACTATATACTTTCTATACAGAGCACTACTAGCCTTATTACTAAGGCATTTAGCTAAGATTATTAGTTTTTTATACTTTTACTTTAGGCTACTTTTACACTACTAAGCTTAAATAAAGACCTATAATAAAAAGCCTTTAAGTTTACTGCTTAAGTAATTTTATATAAATATTAAAAGTTTATTTTATTAACTTTAATAATACTCTGTATAGACTAGAGAATCTTATTACTAACTAGACTTTAGTATATAAAGGTAAACCTTAATACTAAAGCAAAAAGTATTATTAATATATAGATTTTATATAAGATCCTGGATAAGGCTTAGGTTTTTTACTACCCTCTGCCTACCCCTATCTTTAACCTTGCCTTTACAGGTTACTGTAAAATAATTTAATTATAGTATAAGTTTATTATTTTTAAGCTCTTTAGCTTTAATATAAAACCTAGCATTAAAAAGACCCTTTAAGAGAAGCTTTTTATTAAACTTTTTACTATATTTAAAACTAACTAAAAAGATTATTATTTTACTAAGTTATTTTAAGACTAACTTTAGCCCTATCTTAGTACCTATATCTAAGCTTTATTTAGAAGTAAACCTACTAAGCCTGTTCTATTTATTTAAAAAAAGAATAAAGATATACCTAAAGTCTTTTATATTAAGATCTATATATTAATCTTTCTCCTGCTAGTAGATATAATATTTAGTACCCTTAAGCTAATCCTTTTTTTTTACAGGGAATTACTAAGGGCATTTAACTAAGAAATATACACTAAAGGCTACTATAGTTATTTTATTAAAAGTATAACTATAGCTTTATAGGAAATTTAATATTAAATAATAGCTAAAATGGAATTTACTGTTAATATAAAAAAAATAGCTAAGACTATTTATTTTATAATTTTAATACTATATAGCAGAGTTTTTAGTTTACTATATAATACTAACTATTAATACTTTTAGTATTTTATAAACTTCTAGCCCTTTAATATTAATCTTATTATAGACTATATTTATAATAAAGATTCTATTTTTTAAGTTATTAAAGACTTATTTTACCTAAATAAGCACTAGTTATTTTTACCTATAAGATAACTTTTACTTTTATTTATAAAACTGCTATATTATAGCCCCTTAGATAATTTATAGTTATTTTAACTAGTAAGGGAATTATTAGCCTTTTCCTTTAAGGCTATTTTAATAAAAGAGAATTTTAAGTTTAGATTTTTATCTAAACTTAAAGGTAATAAGGGGATCTTTAGTAATCTGTATACTTTAAAAGATAGATAGCTTCTATAGTATTTTAAGTAGTAGCCTAATTAAGAAATTAAGATAGAAAATACTTAGGCTAGTAGTTATAGTTTTAACTCTAAGTTTATAAATCTATTAAGTTTTAAAAAGAAGGACCTAGAGTCTAGTAATTTAGGGAAATAATAATTCTTAATCCTTTACTTTAGTTAAGTTTTTTTAATTATATTACTTTTTAAACCTAGGTCTAAGTTTAGATTTACCTAATATTCTTTTTATTATTAGTAAAGTTATCTAGCTAGCTAAGAAGGCTAGTAATATATATATCTTTTAATTTATAACTAATTAGTTAAGTTATGCCTTACTTATATACTTACTAAAGATATTTTAGTAAGCTATATACTAAAACTGCCTTATAGGCTACTTTTTATTTTTTATAATATTTATTTATATAGAAAAATAAAAAAATCGACTTATAGCTACTAAACTATAAAACTATTTTATATACTTTTTTAAAAGAGTTACTAGACTAACTATTCTAAATAAGGCAAATTAAATAGTAGTACTTTTATTAGTATATAATACCTATAGTAGCTGTAAAATATAATTAAAGTTAACTATAAGGTAAGTAACTTATACTTATAATATAATTTTATATTAAGTATGCCTTAACTATAATAAATTATAAGTAGGTATGATTTTAGATATATTTCTATTAGGTATGCCTTAACTATAATAAATTATAAGTAGGTGTAATTCTAAATATATTTCTATTAGGTATGCCTTAACTATAATAAATTATAAGTAGGTATAATTTTAGATATATTCCTATTAGGTATGCCTTAACTGTAATAAATTATAAGTAGGCGTAATTCTAGATATATTTCTATTAAGTATACCTTAACTGTAATAAATTATAAGTAGGTATAATTCTGGATATATTCCTATTAGGTATGCCCTAACTAAGATAAATTATAGGTTAGCTTAGGGTTTTTATAAGTTTATATATAGGTTCCTTTCCTTTAGGGCTTCTATTTATTAAATAACTATATAATACTACTCTATATAGCTTCTTTTCCTTTAGGGCTTCTGTATATTAAATAATACTACTTTATATAGCTTCTTTTCCTTTAAGGCTTCTGTGTATTAAATAACTATATAATGCTACTCTGCGTAGCTTCTTTTCCTTTAGGGCTTCTGTATGTTAAATAACTATATAATGCTGCTTTGTATAGCTTCTTTTTTATTAGGGCTTTTGTATATTAAATAACTATATAATGCTGCTCTATATAGCTTCTTTTCCTTTAGGGCTTCTGTATATTAAATAACTATGTAATGCTGCTCTGCGTAGCTTCTTTTCCTTTAGGGCTTCTATATATTAAATAACTACGTAATGCTGCTTTACGTAGCTTTTTTTTTATTAAGGCTTCTGTATATTAAATAACTATATAATGCTGCTTTACGTAGCTTCTTTTCCTTTAAGGCTTCTATTTATTAAATAACTACGTAATACTACTTTATATAGCTTCTTTTTCTTTAGGGCTTCTATTTATTAAATAATGCTACTCTGTATAGCTTCTTTTCCTTTAGGGCTTCTGTATATTAAATAACTACATAATACTACTTTACATAGCTTCTTTTCCTTTAGGGCTTTTATATATTAAATAATACTGCTTTATGCAGCTTTTTTAATTACCCTATACCTTTTAACTTTAATATAAGTTATTAAGTTAAATTTATATATTAGTTAAGGCTTTAAATAGATATATAGTTAGCTACTTTTTATATAAAAAGGTTTATATATAAGCTATAATATTAAATAAATATAGGGTTAGTAGTTTATAATTAGTAATATCTTTAATTAAGCTATAATATTAAGTTAGCTATTTTTTTTTAATTATATTTACTTACTTATTATATATTAGTTACCTTTTATATAACTTATAGCTTAAAATAATAAATTAATTTTAAGTAAATATATATTAACTATCTTAGACTTTCTTTTACCTCCTTTTTACTAAACTTTATATTAAATAGAAATATAACTAGGAGAATATCTTAAGTAAGTTACCTAAAAAAGTTAGTACTTTCTTAGATTTACTTATTTAAAGTTTTATTAAACTTTTATAATCTTTTCTTTTTAAAATAAGATTTTTCCTTACTTAACTTTTTTAAATTAAGTAACCTGGGCAGGGGTTAATATTAATAAAGGTAAATTTATAATATAATAATTTCTAAAAAGGTATACTATAGTATAAATCCTTAAAAAGATCTATAAGTAAGGAAAATAAAAACCTTTTCTTTAAGGTAAAATACTAAAGTATTTATATACCTTAGTATATTCTATACCTATATAATAACTTACCTTTATATATATTACTATATATAAATAATTAAATATAAGTACCTAAGGAGTATAAGAAAAGTTCTTAAAAGGAAAATTCTAAGCCTATATAAAGATATACTATTAAGAAAATAAGGTTAAAAGGGGGTATAACCTTTATAGTTATACTAAAGTACTAATATAAAGGTTATAAATAGTAGTAAGGTTTATAAGTAATAAGAAAGAGAGTTTAACCTATTAGCTATTACCTTATCTTTAAGGCTATAATATATAAAAAGGTATAATACCTTAATTTAGTAACTTGCCCTTAATATACCTTTTAATTAAAAAGTATATTAATAACCTTAAATAATACTAGTAAATACTTTTAGTTACCTAAGAGTATTTTTAGTAAAAGTTAAAATAATATAGGTTAAGAAGAGAATATATATTACCTTGCCTAGGTTAAAGGAAAATCTAATACTACTTTATATTTATTATTATATATAAAGCTACTATAGCTCCTTATAATACTAGTGCCTAGAAAGGTTAAGTAAAAGGGTACTGCTTTTATAAAATCTAGTCTAGACTAGAGGCCTTAAAATACTTAATACTAAAGCTAGTATTATAAAATACCTAATTATAATACTAGTACCTAGGAGGGTTAAGTAAAAACCAGGCTTATATAGCTAGCTAAAGCTAGTATTATAAAATACCTAACTATAATACTAGTACCTAAAAGGGTTAAGTAGAAACTAGGCTTATATAGCTAGCTAAAGCTAGTATTATATAATACCTAACTATAATACTAGTACCTAGAAGGGTTAAGTAGAAACCAGGCTTATATAGCTAGCTAAAGCTAGTATTATATAATATATCCTTTATAGATATATTCTTAGCTAGCTAGGCTATATAAATAAGTCCTTAGCCTTTTAGCTTAAGGAAAAATAGAAATCTTAATATTCCTTAAGGCTAGTAAATTAAGCTAGAAATTATACTACCTTTATAAACTTAGGTAAAGATTAGTTAAGTAACTATAATATACTAAGGTTAGCTATTAGTACTATAAGGCACTAGAGAGATAAGTTACTAGGTAGTAATAGTAAAGTTATACTTTTTATAATAAGGTTAGCAGGGCTAATAATACTATTAAGAAATCCTACTTTTTTCTTTTAAATTCTTTATATTAAATACTATAAAAGGAAAGTATTATATACTATTTTTACTATTATAGTATTTATAGTAAAAGGCTAATTTTCTATTACTTAAATTATATATTTAGCTAGTAGCTAGTTATTTATAAAGCCTATTTACTAGTAGCCTAGGTAACCTTAAATTAAATAAATATAAGCATTTTTAGTATACTATTATATTTAAGTAAGTAGTTTTATAAAAGTTAATAATTACTATAAACCCCTTATTACTAAGGCTAAAGCCTTTTAAGTTATATAAAGAAATATATAATAAAAGTCTATAAAATTAAATACTAAGTAATTACTTATTTAGTTAATCCTTACCTTTATAGGCTTAGCTAGACTTATTTCTTTTTATATACCCTTTAAGACTATTTTAATAAGCTATATACTAAAACTGCCTTATAGATTACTTTTTATTTTTTATAATATTTATTTATATAGAAAAATAAAAAAATTAACTTATAGCTACTAAACTATAAAACTATTTTATATACTTTTTTTAGAAAGGGTTAGGGTTAGGGTTAGGGTTAGGGTTAGGGTTAGGGTTAGGGTTAGGGTTAGGGTTAGGGTTAGGGTTAGGGTTAGGGTTAGGGTTAGGGTT